>JAODUH010050659.1:26897-44058 GCA_027564835.1 Typhlichthys subterraneus
GCGAGGACAAGCAGAGCGTGGACAGCGCCACGTGGTCCACCTCGTCCTGCGAGATCTCCCTGCCCGACAACACCGCCTCCTGCCGCTCCTCCACCACCACCTGCCCCGAGCACGACTTCTACGGGACGCTCTACCTGGAGCAGGGCGGCCCCGCCCGCGACACAGAGCCACCCGGGGGCGGGGGCAGCCGGGGCAGCAGCAGCAGCAGCAGCGGCGGAGGCAGCGAGAACAGCGACGGCTTCCCGGTCGCCAACGGCAGCGGCAGCCACAGTGCCCTGCACAGCCTGGTGGCCAGCCTCAAGCAGGAGATGCACAAGCAGAAGCATGAGTACGAGGCCAGGGTCAAGAGGTACCACACTCCCTCCCTGTGTGTGTGTCTGTGCGTCTCCTAGACTCACACTATTCTCTACCCCTCCCCTAGGGCTGGACAATAATTCAATATCAATATATACCGCGATATAACGTTTTTCAATAACGATGATATGATTTCTGAACTAATTTCCGGTATTTCAATAAGCTATACATTTGTCACTGAACGACGGGCTCTACAGTGCGGCCATTTCACTCGCAAATGCGGCAGAAAATGTTGGTGTGCAAACATGAAAAAATATTTAGGCGCACTTTGTGCGAGTGACTTCTAGCCACTATGTTCACAGCTCAAATAAGCTCATTGTTATGAAATCCCAGTGCACAATGAAAATCGTGCAGCGCGCACTAGGTACCTGTTCCAAACGTACTGTATATTTATTAAACGTCTTATTTATTAACGTAGACTTATATTGTTCATATCGATACCGTATCGACTGAAATTATTAAATATATCGTGATATACATTTTACAGCCCTACCCTCCCCTACGACATGCTCTCTTAGCCAATTTTCTCTACTCATCCTCTACGACCATTTGTCAACAAACAGAAACGTTCAGTGGGCTCTCGTAACGCAAAGTTCAAGGATTTGAATTTCAGCTTTTGCCTTCTAGACGGTCTTTTGTCTCAAAATATAGAACAACTACATATAAATAGTTCCACCACCACCATTAGTCAAATAAACAAGTCATAGCAGCACTGTGGCCTATATTACGAAGGAAGGTAACTGGCTTATCCAGGTAACTTCTTGAGTAACTTTGTGATGACTGTTGTAACTTGCAGAGTAACTAATACTACGAAAGGTGGAGATGGTTTGTGCGTGGCATGCTGTCATGGCAATTTACGCTGCATCTCTAAACTGCTCCGAGCAGTTCCGAGTTTCTTCATGGTTAACTCGATTTTACCCTATAAGCACTGCCCTTTAGTTTTTGCTTTCATAAAATCCTATATTATTGTGTTAAATAAAATGTGATTTAGCTATTATCATTTGGCTAAATTATAGGCACTATTATAAAGCCTAAAATAGTTTATTGGCATTCCTTGTCCATCCCTGCGATGATGAAGAATTTGGCCACTATTTTGAACCTCTAATGCAGTTTCAATATGCGAACACACGGGGATGGGTGGAGCATGAGCCTTTACACAACAACTCGGCTTGTGTTGCCGACCGCGGCCCTTTTATGTGAACGCGCATGAACACAAATGAGGTTAACACCGACTCAACTAACCAACGTCTTCATCACAGTCATAGTACCGTTTAACACCAATTTAGGCAGGCAGAGTTTGTCAACCCTGAATTTCTTTGATAACCCTGATTTAAATCTTTGTAGGTTGAACTCTGTTCGTAGTATATAGGCCACTGGTCAGATCACGTGTTGTTTTGATATGTTATGAATATACATTTTGATGCATTTTCCCATAAACCTTGTGTTTTTAGTTTGCACTTTTCATGATCAATATCACATTTAATCAATATTGTGCACCCCTAAAAGCAACCTGAACCTGATTGTGCCTTGTATTCAAACGCCCAGTAAACAAAAAGTCCTGCTAAAAGTGTGTGTCCCCTTCCGCCCAGCCTGGAGCAGCGTAACCTGGAGCTGGAGACCGAGATGGGGGGCCTGCGCGAGGAGCTGGACCAGGAGAGGAAGAAGTACACCATGGTGGAGATCAAGCTGAGGAACGCCGAGCGGGCCAAGGACGACGCCGAGCGCCGCAACCAGACGCTGCAGACGGAGATGGAGCAGTTTTTCTCCACCTTCGGCGACCTCACCGCAGCCGCCGGCACCGCTGCCGCCGTCGCCACGGCAACCGAGCCCCGGCGCGCTGACCGCAACAACTCCGTCTGGATCCAGTGAAGGTGGTGGACCGAGTAGGGCCGGTGCAAAGCTCCCGTCGAACAACAGACCGGTCACCATGGACACTGCGGATGTGACAGTGTTGCTTTAACTGCTTTAAGGATACAGGCTGTTATTTTGTCTAGGAGTGCAGTTGTGGTTGAAAGTAACGTTCTGTTTTGCTTGGAAATGCAGCACCCCTCCCGCAGAGATGTGGAGAATATACGGGGTCCCTGAGGGAATTGTGGAGCATGCCATTTAACTGCCGCAGTTCTGTCACAAACGTAAATATGCTAGACTTCCTGAATTGACAGTGACCATTAACTGTGACTACTAACCTCATACCTGCAGCCAGGCATCATGGCATAAAGGAACCTGCTCATCTAAGAGAACAAACTAACCACCCTGGACCATTCACCCTCTGCATCCAACCAAATATATATACACATATATACATACACACACACACAGTGTATAAACAACGGATTGTTCTGTGTAATTCTGTCTCACCATGTACAAAGAGGGAAACAATGTTACACATTATGTATGTAAAGAGAATCTAGTAAAGTCATATTTTAATGTTTACCGTATATTTAAGTAGAGCAAATGTGCGCTTGCTAAATCCCACACAAGTGTGTGATTGTTAAATCAAGGCCTTTCCTTGCACTTCAATGTGGTACTGACAGATATTTTGTTTCTTTTTAATCTGTGAATATACTGTATGTTATACTGTACATGTTTGTGCTTTTGTGTTGTTATATTCACACCATGACCAAAAAAGCAAATCTGAGTATTGTAAATATTTTATAGTTAATTGTAACTTGTTTGCACCGTCGCTTAAAGCATATTCAGAGATGTGGCATAGATTGTCAATATAAGAGGGTGTTTTGTATATTGTAAACTAAAGTCCAAGACTTCTAACGGGGGTAACTTGGATAAATTAATTATAAATTATTCATTTAAAATGGGGGGGGGGGGGTGCAAAGCAAAATACTATGTTGAATGACAGTCGGTTTTGTTATTCTGTGAATATTGCTGGAAGTACAGCTTTGGAAATAATTGCCAGTGTTTTCACTGTGCTCAGTGGTCCCTGAGCATATACACTTGACCTCAGTACCGGAGGGTAATGTTGTCCTCACTCGGCCCAGAAGTACAAGCTGATGGTACACTGTCCAACACGGTCTTCTGTGGTGTGTATTTAGCCAAAGGGTGAAATCACAAGCACCAAATTGTATGAGGATAGTGTCAAATAATGCACATAATGCTGCTCCATGAGCGATAACGTGATGATGTTGGTTATGAGTCTGTTTAATGTAGCTTTAGAAGATGTCTAAACACAATGTTAATTGGTACAGCTCCATGGGTCCACGTGAAGGGGCTTTTGTCACCGCACACACACACTAAACTGTACAAGTGTGTGTATATGCACTGTCCTGTTAGAACCCTATTGTGGTGCTGACCACTTCTGGAGACAAGGACATATTTAGGCATCTTGCCAGTCTCGATACGGGACCTCTGGAATCCACAGATGGATGGGAAAAAAAGTGTCTGGACAACTATAGGAGGGAAGAGAGCTTGGCTTTCTCATTTCTACAGCCTTCAGCAGCAGACAATAGGCTTATGCCAAGCTGACGATGTCAACTCCTCTGAATTCCATACTGAGGAGCAGATTATGGTAAGAGGGAGAAGAGAGACAGGCAGTGGAATATTTTCATCACACAAAGAACTTCAAAATGCTATATAAAACATGAATAAACTAAACAAAATTGCTAACGAGTGGTTCTTTACTGTTAACTGCGCTTATTTCATTTTGGTGCATATGTTTATGATAAGGACAAACCGCGTCAGCAAGTGTTGAGTAAATATTTGAAATATGAATGTACTTAGGTTGCTTAACTAAAAGGAAATTACTGTAATAGTGTATCACATTATCACAGTACATTTTCAATACAACTTCTGCCTGATTGGCTATCCCTGACTGTCTTGAGTGTCTCTCTGCTCCAACACACCTGATTCTAATGAATGGGTCATCATCTAGCTCTGCAGAAGCCTGATAATGACCCATTCATTAGAATCAGGTGTGCTGGAGCAGGGAGACATCTAACACATGCAGGGCAGTGGGTCCCCAGGACCAGGGTTGAAAACCTCTTGTCCAGTGGCGGCGTGCTGTACACCAGGGCTATTCAACTCCGGTCCTGGAGGGCCGCACCCTGCATGTTTTAGATCTCTCCCTGCTTCAACACACCTGACCCCGCTCTGTGATTTTATGTGGCCTGTGGCCACATCGTCATCAAAGTGGAAGTTCCAGTTTGTTATAATACCTCTAACAGCTGACCGTGGAATATTTAGTAGTGAGGACATTTCACGAATGGACTTATTGCACAGGTGGCAACCTACAGTACCATGCTTTAATACAGTGAGCTCCTGAGAGCGACCCATTCTTTTACAAATGTTTGTAGAAGCAGTCTGCATGCCTCTGCTTGGTTAATACACCTGCGGCCATGGAAGTGATTGGAACACCTCAATTCAATGATTCGGAGGGGTGTCCCTATACGTTTGGCATTATAGTGTATATTATAGACATACAGTAACGTAGGTCTCAAACTGCGCATCAGGAACATGTTTTTCATAGAAATCTGCAGAATTTATTGTGTTATTTATATATACATATCGGGGCAGTTATTGAAATCCAAACAAATAGAAACAAGACATTATTCCAAGGTCAAAGGTTTAGTTTATTTTCAATCACATACATATACTAATTTTACATACACAGTTCCTTTGTGTTTATAATATTTTCCAGTAATTTTTTTTTTTTTACATTTCTTTTTCTTTTGCATTTATTGACTTAATTTGAAATGCTATAGCCTGAAACTTTGAGATTATCAGTGTGAAACGGGTAACATTTTTCAACCTGACAATGTCATATTATGATTTCTTGAAACAGCACAATTATAGAGATCAGGAAAATATACAAATTAAAGGATAACATCACCTGATTCAGAAGAACTCTACAGGGTTCCATTCATTTAGTGTTGCTTTTCACATTTAAACATGTACTATCAGTGTTACCTGGCCTTAGAATGCCTGCCTCTGTCTGACTGCAATAACGTTTATTGCATGTTTTATTGTTGCCATTTAGACTATGACATCTGTCATAAATGAACAAAAAGAAAAGTGTAGCCAACGCTCCTACTTAAAATAATAAAAAAACTTATACGGCTGACACATGTAATCAAACCAATGTTATATATTGACAAACTTTCATTGAGACAAAGCTGTCTTTTGTTTACAAATGAATGGCTGACAGCCTACACCTGAATTTGGCTAATCTTGACACCTAAAAGATTAGATTAAGTATCTTTAAAGCAAAAAAGAAAGAAAGGAAGATAAAACACATATTAGTTGTATTTAGTCTTAAAATAGGGTTCACAATGTGCTATCGCCCCATCTTTGGGAGATGTTGTTCAACAACCTACATTGACACAATTCTGTTTTTAATGTAAATGTGACTGAACATTTTACGGTACAGTGCATTTCTGTCAGCTTCCCGGACACGAAAACCAACCTGCTCCCATGAGAAATGCACAATGGTGACAGAACATTGGAGTGTCTTCAAATATCCACACATTTCTACATTCATTGCCCTGGTTGATGAATTGATTGATGTATCTATATGTTATCTATCTGGAAAGCACCTTACAGTAGAAACAGAATTGTCCTAAAGTGGTATCATCACATTATATAGAAAGTTTACATTCAGAAAAAGGAACCAAACAAGTAAAAATGTGTTTACTCGCTGAGCATAACATATGACTAGTTATTGAAAAGTGCTTTACTCCCAGGTAAAAATTAACTTGTAATTGGTATGGTTAAAAATGCCCTGTAGAAAACACTGACAACAGTACATTTGCAATGTAGGAGCTCCAATCACACACAGGAGACCCAGTGGTAAGAAATTCAATTGATCGTTTCAAACAAATACAAAGACGTGAAAGTACCACCCTGTTTGGAAAGAATGTCCTGGCCAGACCCTGGACAATTTAACAGTAGCTTATGCTGGAGAGACACACCCCTCTGTTACCCCTAACAACTCTGTGAATAAAGCCTTTAGTTTGTTTCACTGTACACAAGCCACAGGCAATCAAAGGGTAAGCACAATGTTCTACGCTTTCGGGGAGAATTGTATAATCAACTGTATGTACGGCAAGACGGTGCGATAGCTACTGTACAGCAGACCATGCAGGTATTGTGGCAGCTTCTTGAGATCACAAAGGCATTATGGGACTGTACATGGTAAACCACCAATGTCAAATCAAACATAACCGTTACAAGTTCCCTCCAACAGCCCTGTCTATTTGAGTCGTCCAAGACTCTTGCTCTCAAAATACAAGTTTGTTAAACAATGCAGTGTGTTATTCTTGTATATGTACTGTATTGAAATGTTAAGTGATGAACAAACATTCCATTAATTTCTTAACTTATAATGCAAATTCTGTTTGTGTTGACAGTTTGTTGAGAATTGACAAATAAAAGGATTTCCTTCACAACAAATACAACAAACTAATTTCAGGTGTAGTGAAGAGGTTAATACACCACCCTATATGTGTACACATAAAATACAGTAAAATAATAAAAAAATAATGAAATAAATAGTTTTATTGAAATTAAATACAAATGTGATACACACAGTGCAAGCATGAATACAAATTTTTATCTTTACAATTTTGCTAAATTGTAGGACTATTTCTGATTAGAAGCCATGGTGCATGTCATGTAAGCTTTTATACTAATTGTTATTTTATCTGAGTCAAAAATACATGATGCGATGATGAACAGTATTTATATTCTGTTTATTTTAATGGCCAAATAAATATAACATGTAACTCTCCTGTAATACGTCTTATAGCAACATCATTTAAAAACATTAGCTTATTCAAATTGTAGGTTAGCAAGATTCCCCCGATAGGCCCTGTACAACCCAAGTCCAACACAGCATCTAGATTATGACTCCACTTCTAATGAGCCCAGGAAACAATTGCTACCATCAACAGCTACCAAAAACCAACAAATTCTCTTTACAATGAAGAAAAACGGCATCATTATAAAAAGGCACTTGCCATTTTCAGGTTCAGTCTACCAAAATAAATAAATAAATACAAATCTCCTGGAAACGGAATCACCTCTTACGCAAAACCGCCCGATAGGTAGCTAGTCTGTACATCCGATTTCCCTTTTTACACTAACAAATATGGCATGAGTCATCCTGTGAAATAATGAAACACGTTTACTTTAGTTTAAAAACATAAACATTTGCTATGAGGTAAACATTCAGCTCCTTCTATCTCCTTCTAGGTTCCAGATCAACATCACTATTCTACAGCACAGTGACTTGTTACCGACCCACCTGTGTGAGGGTAAGTGGTCCGGAATGGAGGAGGGGGGGCACACATATTATAGAAGCCCCTCAGCAATGGGGGTGGGGTGTTGACCCTCAACGTAAACCTTATAAAGTCTCTAGTCAGTCGTGGAGTACTGGCCCTATAAGTCCCATGCACAGGGCTCGCATTTGCTTAACCAAGCGTTTCTGTAGCCTTTGCCTGTGGTTTACGCAAACGTACACACACGCACGCATACGCACGCACACACACACACAAGCGCGCCGCTAACCATCCACTAACCAAAACCCCCCTGGGAGCTGAGATAGCTTACATTGTTTACAACATAAGTCTTTACACAGACTTGATTTAACATACAGTGAGCTTACCGTCATTTCACCTAATCATGCAGGACTATAGCTACAGGCAGGGACAAAACTGAGGGTGGGAGGCGGTCATGTGGCAAGGTGAGCTAGAACCGGACAACTCCCAGTGTACTTACTGGCCGTCAGTCCCACTGCCCGTCGGCTGTACAGAAATACACTATTTACACGAAAGACAAAGAAATGCTCTGCGTCAACGCATACCACAGCAGTAGTCACACGCAAACCTGGCAACCACACATTGTTTTGGGAGAGGAGGGGGTCAAATGATAAGTTCCTCTAGGTCAAAGGCCTAGAGATTTAAACACAGAAACTCAATCACATTAAGGGTTGGAGGGAATATGTGAGAAAGGGAAACGGTTATATTATACAGGAGTTGTGAACAAATGTCTGCCCAACTTGCCACAATGAACCAAGCAGAGATGCATGTGTAAAGTTTCAGGAGACCAGCGAATAGTAAATATACACTTTACAGATAGACGCCAGTCTAAGGTATTTTTTTCTTTTTCTTGGAAGCCATATACAGGACGAAGATGGGAGATATACTGTATAAGCAAAGCAACTATAATTTCATAAACATATATCTCAGCTCATTAAATTCCATCTTTAAATACTGTGGATACATTTTTTAATTAAAATGCGCAGGCTTTAGATGTCGTCAATTTGATGTTGTATTTTAACATTTTAACTTTAACTCGTGTTTTCACCCTTAAAATTATCGTTCTTTTTTTTTTTTATATATATTTTCAGTGGTTCGGTTTTAACGGGAGAGAGGGGGCGCTGTCGAGTTGTTCCCTCCGGTTGTGGCTGTTCTTCACCTTCTGAAGAAGGAGGGGTTGCGCAGGCAGGCGGCTAGTCACCTGCAACAACCCAGGGGTCCAGTAGAGGTCTCCAGGCTACTGTCGGTGTCTGAGGCCAAGGTCTGGTCGGTGGACATGGAGGAGATGTCGTTGACGGAGGAGGACGGGGGGAGGCTCTCGCTGCTGTTCACGGCTGCACCTGCGCTGAGGGAATCAACGGCAGCGGGGGGTTACAGCGTAAAGGAGCCCCAGTGTTCTGACATTCTGTGCTACCCGGCGCCAGATTGTCCTACCTCGACACACATCGCATCGTGCCATCGTGTCTTTCTCGGAATGCTAATGAGACAACGCACAGAATTCGGTGCAAGCGTCATCTGAATTTGTAGCTAGTAGTATTGCATGTGTTTAACTCATTTCTGAATCTTCATCATCATCTGTCATTTTACTTGTAGAATTTGTTTCGGTTAACGTTATCTTTGCCATGTTGTCATTTAGGGACTGCATTCTTTATTATTATTTACATACGTTACCTTTCCCAACATTAACGACAACAAAAATATTGTTTGGACATCTTTGTAATTTCCCCTTTTGTCAATGTCCAAAAGAGTAAAGTAGGCAAAGATATATGTATGCAATGTGTGCAATAATAACAAGCTTTTTTATTACACTACACATACTGTGAGAGTTATGAGATAATGGAAATTAGAAATTGGAACCCATAAGGTAGCACTTTTCAACAGGGTAGCATAAATCGTCAGAACAATGTCACAGGCAACGCACACACGCACACACACACACACACACACACACACACACAAGCGGCATCTCAGCGGTGCAGCATGTTACAGTATATTGTTAAAGCACGGACATCAACCACAATCACAGTGTCACATGAAGGGGGGGGCTGGGTGTTAAGGTTAGGGTCCGTGCTACACTGTTTAAAGGTCCTATAGTGTGATATATTTAACATGAATATAGAAGTAAACAAATATATTTTGTGTAAAGATATAGTGGATTAATTGCGTCCTGAGTAGGGAATGACATCACACGCCCTCCGTGTGTGTTGTAATGCAAGCTCTTGTGTTCTTTGTTTACATAGACGAGCCGAGAAGTTCCAAACTTAACTGACTTAATTGACTTGACCCAAAATGGTTATTCCAGACAGAAATCCAGTACACCTTTAATATTTAAATGGTTAGCTCTGAATTTTTTATAATTCTTATTTTCTACTCAACCATGATATTTATATGTGATAAACACAACACAATGCTATACTATCCCATAGTTACAATTGAAGTAAACAAACTTGGTTTGCCTTTAAAACTACATCCTGTATAGTAAAATATACACCATATACATAAAGTACTATGCCTATCCCAACATATTTGAGGTATTATTTCCTACGTTCGTTTATAAGCTAAAATGAAATCCTCTGCCCGCATGCTTTATTAAATGGATGAGTAGAAAATTGAAAAATTCTGAACTAGCCCTTTAAGGCTTGAAGGTTAATTTCTGCTATTTTCATTTGAGGTTCGCTATTGCGGTTTTGCCTACCCTGCCAGAGCCAGTGGCTTTAATTATATTTTAAATAGAGAGACAGCACGGTATACTCACTGCCGAATTAAATATTGACACAAATAATAATATGCTCAGTCGCTCTGCAGAGAATTTAAATCAATGTTTTGTCTAGCTCTAAAAACTTGTGAGCATTTTCAATTCCAATTACTCTAAATTGTTCAAATAATCGCACTACAAACCGTGTAAATGAACTGATGCAAATGCCATGAATCTCTTTATGATTAGCGGCATTTAGTTAATTAAGCTGCCATTGAACACTGAGCAATAGGTTTGCCTATGCCTATATTTTCTGTCACAAACAGATCAAGAGATGTTTTCCACACATGCTTGTGGGCAATATTCAAGAGTGAAATATTAAAACAAAACTACAGTTTCAGATCTAAACCTATGTTTCTACAATTTAAATTGGCTTTTGGATGACCAGAAGGCAGGAGCAAGTTAAGGCAGACACGATGTGATTCTTACTGCATGGGGCATTTTCTCTCCTTTCCCACTTCAGATAAACACTACGTTGTACTGCAGTAAAGTAGGGAAACAGGCAAAACAAGACCAATTCTGTACATGACAGCAGAAGTAGTTTAGCAGGGATCACATCTCTCTATTATTATTATTATTATTATTACTAGTACTAGTAGTAGTACAAAAATATGACATATAACAACACAGTTCCTTTGATGTATCACTTTCTTTTGCCTCCATGTTTCTAGTGTTAAAGCCACCACGTTTAGGCCACAGCATATGCTCCAATGATTTGTACAATGGATATGTACAGTGCTACAGGCAGACCATAAATCTCTTGTTTATGTGACTGTTCCTGTGGGGACGGAAGGGAAGGGGGGCATGGGGGGATTAAAAGGACACTGGTAGCCATTTTGGCTGGCCCGACAGTACAGGACTAGACACAGCAAGATTTATAACCTGGTAGCTTCAGCTCTCTGGTAATCAGTGTAGGGGTCAACGCGGTCCCATCTTAAACAACAGCATCACTAGAGTGTAGTGTACGAATATGATTGTACTATAATGTGCTAGGGATGGCACCGATACAATACTGAGATCGGAAATCGGTCCGATACTGACTTAAATAGCTGGATCGGTATCCAATTAGACAGTTGTAACCGATCCATGGGGCTGCTCCTATTAAATTAATTTACATGCTCAGGTCTGCTGTCAAGCATCAGCCATGTCTAACCTACCCAGGCCACAATATCAGCAGCAGGTTTCTAAAATGCCTAAAATGCCTAAGTCCTAAAAAGGGATTGGCTGTCATTTACTTTGCAATTTAACTTAAAACTTAATTTAATACTGGAATCGGATCTGTACTCGGTATCGGCCGATACCCAAAGTGCCGGTATCTGTATCAGGACTGAAAAAAACGGTATTGTGCCATCCCTACTACATACTTAGACTTGCTTCTCATAGCCAAAGAAAGCATCAACCACTCTAAAAAAGGATCGGGCCTACATCTTGTAAGGATATCACATTGTGCATCCAGTCTTATCGGTATATTATTTATAAATGTCAAGCACAGACTGCATATAAAGCCATTACTGCTTACACAGTGACCCTCACGGAGCAAAGCCCTATAATTTCCCTCTGGTCCTATGGTGTTGCTATAGCTAACCCTCATCCTCTCCTCCTGGGGTCTCCCGTCCACTGAGCTCACACTGCAGCAAAACTGCCTTCTGGAGCGACTGCACCGCACTACATTTGCTACACTCAGCATTAGACGGTGGGCCGGCCCATCTGCTAATTAATGTTGGCGTCGAGATGGAGATAACATCAAAGGGGAGGATAAGGGGGGGAGAGAACTGAACACGAAAAGAGATTGAGTGGGGCTAAATCTTATTATCAATATTCAGCAATAACATATCTTGACTGCTGAAGGTTTGCTGAAGGAAAAGTTCCTTATGTTATATATTGTCAGGGTATTTCTCATGCGATAATAGCTGTTTATCTTTTTCCACAAAAAATGTCACAATATACTCTCATAACAGAAGCCAGCATGACTCCATACTGCCCTCTAATGGCAGACTTTGGCCTTACATGCACACTGCAGCAAAACCGCAATCTTGGGGATCTTACAAAGAATAGACCACGGACCCCAACCTTAAGTGATATGTCCAAACAAACAAACAAACAAACAAACAAACAAGCATACATACAAAGTGATATTACATAATCACCACAGTACCAATTAAAATACTTTGTACGTACAAACAGCATAATATTTCACACAAAAGAAAATACTACCATAGTGAAGGAAAGACGGGCACATGGTCAACACTACAATGAACTGTTTACGTCTACAAGGTATACACTCCATAAAGGTTGTAGTAGATTCACTTACAGAGCATGTAGGGTTATGCAGTGAGAGTACCTGAAGGCGAAGGCTGTCCCTTAACAACGCCATTCTTCGTCCTCTCTTCGAAGTTCATCACCTCTTTGTAGATTAACTCTGCCATAGAGCAAGTCACAATGAATGGCATTGAGAGACACAGTAAGTTAGAATGAGGTCATTGTAAGTGCTTTTATCCAAAGCAACCGAAATTGTGTGTACAGTGGTTAAGATTTAAGAAGCAGCAAAGGGTTAGGCATCATGCTTAAGAACGCCTTACAGGTAGGTCACCTATCCTGCTATGGGCTTGAAGCTAACGACCATAGGAAGGTCTGGAGTTAGCTACACATACACATTTGACTAATTCTTTTTAGAGGTGATAAACATATGCTCTGGTTTACCACTTAAAAGGTAGGAGCCTTTCCAAACCAAACAACGCATGCCCATACTTGTACTCCATTCGGTGTGGTATTGTTTACTATCTGTACCCGCTGGCATTGTATGGTGGTGTAGGGCATGTCACAACCTGTCACACCTTGACCCAGCATTATAAAAACTAAAAAGCAGCAAATTGTAAGGGTTTCCATGAGACTGAAATGTTTCTCTTTGATGTTCCATACTAGTGCTACATAGCTGAATTTAGCTTTTAAATTAGATTAAATGACTATAGACAATGTATAATAGTAGTGTATTACACAGGTAGGCCTTACAATTATGGGCCATTTTTAAGGTGTAAGATGTGAGACTTTTAGTGTGTATTCATCCCCACCTTTCCATTCGTCAATGGAGTGTTCTCTTTCATCCAGTTGCTTGTCATAGATCTGAGGCGGAGGCTACAGGGTAGAGACATATGCCACATTTGAACATTTATCTAGCAGCACACATCCACACACACAAATCAATAACATAATATCAATATAATAAACTTACATTGTTTAATATTGGATAGGTTGGCTAACAATAGTGTCTTTTTTGACTAAAATCTGAGTAGGACTAGAATAACCTGATAGGAGTAATTATGTAAACAATAAGTCAACTAATTAAACTATCATGAATGAGACATTCAAATGACACTTCAAGTTGTTGTCGAATTGCACTTAGACAAAATGAGACCACCTACTGTACATATAGTACCATACCTTTGTTACAAAAACAATTAAAAAAAATAAAGTGTGTCGTTAGTAATCATTTAATTTATGAAAATCCCTCTGAGAAACAGTAGTTTCTCAGAAATAATATAATACTATAAAGTTGCTCAACAAACACAGAGACTAACTGGGGAAATGGGTGTAATGGTAATAAAAATTAACAGTACATGAGTTTAGGCACAATGGAATTAAATAATTTAATGCAAATGAGGGGGAGATGAATGTCAATATTTTCTTCACCCTCCCCACATACTGTAGCTAGTACACATAATTCTAGCAATGACGTTTGAAACGGACTGTTATTACTCCATTTCATCTTTAGAACAGCTGTCTTCAACAAGACAATATGCTGCATTCTGACATTAACCCTGCCATGAATTCAGACACTATTGCTCTTCTCCTGTCCGCCATTTTGAGTGACACTTCAGGTACAGTTACAGGACTGATTCCTTGCTGCTGTTTCTTGCTTTTAAGATGATTTACATGCAATTAATGGTTTGGATACACACATGCACAAATATAGCTGCATGTATTTTGTGGTGTAAAAGTACATTAATTTCAGTTGTGCATTTAGGGTTACAGTGTTTATATAATGTACAGATGATACTCAATTCCCTGAAACTTGATATAAATATATAATTATTTTATTTTTATTATACAAGTTGTTCTTTATTGTCTTTGCACTTGAAAGACTTATCTTAGGCCCATAGAATGAGACATTTGTTTGATGCAGGTAGGTTGTTTATTTACCATGGATATTTGTAGATCCCTGGCCTTCATCAGCGTGAAATGACATTAGAGAAGGGGGAAACAGCAGAACACAGGTTGAAAGAGACATGCCGTGGACGGCCAGGATATTACACATCATCACTGACAAGACTGTCATCATTCGCCATCACCAACATCGCTAGAGGACAGGCATGTCTCATTGGGAAGGGGGGAACTAAATACTCACAAAATATGAGACATGCTAGAAATGATGGAACACAGTCTAAATAATCCACTGAATTGTTGATTAAACGATACAATGACTGTATGTGATTGCGTCTAATAACAAGCCTATATTATTCAGAAGAACAATATATGGCCATTAGATTGCATCAGTCTATTGGTCCATTTGTGTATTAGCCAGAAAACAGCTGCAGATAGATTTTTTCCCCCAATCTCATGGTCACCCCATACTAATGAAGGTCTAGTTAAACACTGGACTTCCCAATGCACAATATACATTGTAAGCACTACGTGTCAATTGTTATTTCCAAATACAGTTTTGTGTTGTTCTGATTTGAATGCTGAGAGAAGTTTTGTTTCTGGTGTTGGGGATGGTCTACTGTGATAAACAAAATGAAGACATGAAATTATGGAAAAATAGAATTATGAGATCAACAAAAATAAAAAAAAACTATCACAAATGCAGTGATTGGGCACTATCAATAATATTAATAACAACAACAACATCAACAACAATGCAAGATACATTGTAGATATTAAGTAGCAAACATAGATGTTTAAATGGATTTGGTCACATTTTGTATTTCATGTGTAAAACTATATAACTGCCAGCCATAGCTCTAATTAGCAAAAATACAGTACAGTAGTGAACAAATGAGGGCAGAGGCAAGGATTTAGCTAGGACTACTAATCGATACAAGAGCTAGGGTTCCTACTCACCGTCTCCACCTCAGCTGGGTCGTACCACACATTGATGTAGGGGTGTTGCAAGGCCTCGTCCACTGATATCCGTTTAGCAGGGTCTATTATCAGCATCTTTGACAGCAGGTCCCTGGCCTGACTAGCTGTGGTTGGGAAAACAAAAGCGTACTACTCAATGCCAATGTGTTTTTCCTTTTTTAAATACCTTTATTTTACCAAGCAAATTAGTTAAAATAGGAACAAATTCATATTTAGTGATGGCCTGGACTGATTTGTGTGTGCGAGGTAGAGCTGACCATTTTATCACATTAATCCTTTCAAATGTTTACGTTATGTACTAAAGCAAATAATAATGGGCAGCTATATATAGGCTTGCATATAGGATTGTATTGTATAGTTATATTTAAGGTCAGCGGGTTCAAAATTCAGTTGGAAAACAATTATAAATCTGAGCAAACAATTTTAAACTGTTCAATTGACTTTAGACAGAAATGCACTCTAAGCGTAAAGTGAATCTGTGGTTCTTACTGCTGTTGGAAATGACATGAAACACAACCCACACAGGGTGCCCTGACATATACTATAAATAGCCCAACAGCAAAGAGCTTATAGAGGCAACCACCAGGTGTTGCTGGTGATGGTGAGTCTGGCGAAAAAACTGCAGTAGGAAACAGGAAGGACAAGATTGCTGCAAATACCCCCCAACACACACACACACACACACACACACACACACACATAAGCTCGTTCTGACATTCTCTCTCCGTCATCTACATGATGAGACAAATTGATATCTCGACACCTACAAGGTATTGCCACTATCACTGACTACATTTCAATAACGTTATTTCATCTAAAATAAATTATGAAAAATACAGTATACAAACACATTAAAATGCTACATTTAAGTCTAAATGGCCAATGCGGTCCAGGCACGATGGTATATATACAGTATACTGTATCAATGCTAAGCTGCAATGCATGGTTCACCTTTCAGCTTGTTGTGCTCAGAGTCAGCAGGGAACAGACAATCTGGGAAGAGCTTGGGAAACGTGAGGCCGGCATACTTTGGCCTGTTCTCCACATAGTTCCTCACGGTGGGCTGCAGCTTCTTCATGAACTCTGGCGAGGGTGTGCCCAGCTGTTCGATGACCTTGTTCCACTGGTCAATGTCTTGGGCGCGGCTCCGAGTTAAGGACAATCTGCCTCGGGTTTAAGTGGTGCTAATGGTATTAGACGGTAACAATCTGCATTCTATCAGGTATGTATTATCAGGTACTAATGAGTTGATGTTATTCTTCACAGGAAGAAGTAGATTCAAGTGTAACTGCACCCTAAAATGTGTTTTTTAAGCTGTAAACTAAGTAATAGGACTGAACTGTAATGTGTGCAGGTGTTAATATTGACAAAATTCCAATTAAAAACATTTAAATTTGCATTTTAAGGGCTGAAAACGGGTCTACACGTCATATCCGTAAAAAAATCTAAATAAAAAAAAGGACCTGGCTGGTTTTCAACGGTACACTGTCTGCACGTACGTCATCAATTTTAAATGTTTATGTTAATGGGGATTCCCCTCTCAGCCCCTCCCCTCAATCAGCTCACATTTTTCTAAGTCATTTAGTGGGTCCAATGTGGCTCGGGAAAGGGAGGTTTGGGGTCCCCTGCTGAAGCTGCTGCCCCC
>JAODUH010050660.1:0-19033 GCA_027564835.1 Typhlichthys subterraneus
AGCACGTTGAGTTGCACATTGTGTATGAAAGGTGCTATACAAATAAAGTTTATTATTATTATTATATTATTATTATAATTAAGCAGTTCTATATTGTGTAAACTTGATTCATCATTTACCACGCGGTGTCAGATCTGTTGCTTCCCCAGTGTTTTACTTCCCCATACCCCCCCACCCTTCATACACCCCAAAGAATAGAAACAAAACAAACCAAAAATCAATACTGTATGTGGGTGATTTCCACATTTTCTGCAAAAAAAAAAATTACTAAAACCTTTCCACCCATAGAACTTGTTGCTTTGCCAATTCCATGGGGAAGATGGTTTGTGCCAAGATAAAGAGAGGTATTCTCTCCTAACACATGTAACAGCGTCTCTCAACTGCTGCCTCTTTGCCGTGGGCAACAGGAAACTGCAGTACCATGCCTGATGCTTCTCGCACCTGTGTCAAGGTGGACTGCTCATAAGATATAGGGGAAGGGCTCTGTGTGTGTGTTTGGTTGATCCACACATAACGTTCACATTTCAAACATCTATTTTGCAGAGTTCAAACCCATACCGACGATACCACCGCTCTCATACATTTACAGTGCTTTCTGCTATCTCTCCATACCTTGCCATAGTACGTGTGTATTATACAGAATGTCCTACACCCGCCTATAACCCTGTCACAGACAGAGCTTTGGGTTTTACAGAAGTGAGTCATGATTGAATAGCTATGGCTATTTGATGGCTATCAATATGCACCACGTCCGTACAGCAAGTGATTTGTTATTGACCTCACCTTCATTTATTCTTTACCCGGTCTTCCATTGAAATCTAAAGTGGGTGATTGATCTTGAAGTATTGCCCCTGTGTTAGGTTTTTCTAGGGACATGTCCCTGGCTAGCATGCGAACCATGCACAGAATTCAGAGAGAAATCAATATTCCTTTGGATAGACATGATATATTGTAACCAGGACCCTCCTATTTTTACTCCTTAGCATTGTCATGATCTATGTTGGTAGCAGGGCCATCGGGATTTTTCAACTGTCACAATGAATCTCTATGGTCTGGGAACTTGCCATTCTAAAGTATTTCTGTGGAGTGATTTATTAGCAGGTGAGTGAACCACATTTAACCAGAACCAGACTGTACCATGTGTGTTCAATGATGGTGTCAACACCAACTCAATTACCCACATGGACCATTATTGGGCAGATAATCTTTAACCATCTAGACTAGAATAATAATAATAAGCAAAGTTTTCCAAATGAAGATGTTTTACAAGGGCACTGTACATCAGGGTCAGTGTCAAAACGCTATGAAACAGAGTATTGGAGATTGTGTACTTGCATGTAAACAACATAATCTACTCTTTATATTATTGTACCATTTGGATAAATCACCCCTGTTTAATATTACACTTGATGAATTGATGAGTAAGTGCAAGTCAGCCACTTTGTTACGTCCAGGCTTGAGAGTCCTGTCGCAGAAATGAGATCAGCAATCATCCAGTTCCCTGTGATTGGTTCATTTCACCATGATGTTTCTCATTGAACCATTTGTGCCCACAATTCTAAATAAACAACGATCATATCAACTGTGTCTACAATGATCAGAGCAGGCTGTTGCCGTGTTTGGATTTGGCAATGGGAGTGGGTCAGATGCTACCTAGGTTCTCTTGACCTCTAGTGGTCACCAAATGGATTGCATATGATTTAATCCACAAATGCCAATCTAATATTGTCCACCTTGCACTAAAACTAGCAGAAAACATGTTTTGAGTACATTTAGATAATATGACCACTTGAGAAGCTATCTCACCCTGCAGGTCTGAAACAACTTGTCAATCAATTGTGCTAACCATCTGAATGACCTCAGACCTGATGAGTACACACAGCATGCTCAAATATGTATCAGTCTCAAACCAGCTACTGTGCAAAGAGTCCCAAGGCAAAACACAAGTACAATAATTAATGCTATCAGGATAGCTTTATTGGGTGAATAGGTATTATATGCTGCATGCTGTTTAACCTTATAAAGACCCCATTGCCATACCATTGATCAAATTGAATTACATTTATTTGCAAAATACATAAAATAGTTATCACACCATGTTGTTTGCCCCTAAGGATCAGCGTATGTAAATCTGGTGAAAAGCTGTTTAGTGCCCATTCCATTTATAGAAAAAAGCCTCACCGTATCCCATGGTTCTCTGTGGCTCCATTGAGGATGCTCGATTGCTGGGTACATGGTAGAGTATATGATGGCACTGGGAAATGAATGGTGCCTTGCAAATTCCGAATAGTTTAGGTTTTTGTTAGGATTGATCCAGATTTCAGAAAAACTGAAGAATAAAAAACAACAACTGTATATTTAAAATAAGACAGCATGTATCCTAACAGGACGAATGTTTGGTTAAAAACATGGCAGAGACCATATAATAATGAATAGGACAAACATCGATTGACTAAGCTTAATTTAATACTAAGATTAGATAAAAAAGAACAATGGATTTTCACCTGTCATTATATGGAGCCAGGCAGAAACTGATATGTTTTATCATATGAAAGCCTTAATTTTCCTCCTTTTTTAATTTCCCATGGGGCACATTTTCTAATTTTATATAGAGCCATGGTTCAGTGTAATACTTTTTAAATAATTCTCTGGCCTTAATTCCCAAAATACAAAGGATACAAAGCCACAAAGAGAACGACACAAACCACCTCATTATGTTATTATACGGTTAATAAGATTGAAAGTAAGAAAAGAAACGAAGCAGCAGAATAAAATGTATATTAGAAACAAGTAGTATAACTGACAACCTTGGGGATAGCAGGATGTCGTGTGTTTGGATATTCTACCTCATAAAAGGGGTTGAAGTTTGATCCAGGAGACTATGGCTGCTCATTCACGAAACTAATTCCCCAATAGAGCAATATGAGAGAGAGAGAGAGAGAGAGAGAGAGAGAGAGAGAGAGAGACCACACAACAGTAATCAGTTCATATGCCTATTTCAACAAACTACAATGACATTATTCCACCCACCCGGACGCATACACACCCACACAAAATCACATTTCTGTCTCAGGTATCTCATGCTCTTGACAGCTGGCCTTGTGAGAAGGCTGCCCAGCCAGCAACATTGACATCCCAGTGAGGCTGTCATTGGAAGCGAATGTGATCTGACTGGAGAATGCCTTTGAGAGCACTGCCTGGATGGAATGTCATTCATCCAGGCGCTGCCCTCACCCAGCTCTAGGCAGTCACAGGGGCTAACGGCAAACCCCGCACTTGATCACTGTGAAAACAGTTGCCATGGAAGCAGGAGATGCTAGTTTCCTACTGTGCTCTGTGGAAGTATGTGAGATGGTAAATGACCACCCTCTTTTGTCATCAGCTATTGTTGTTGTCTTTCAATACATCTTATTATTGACATAATATGATATAATATGCAAAGACAGAAAATAGCCAAGAGGTTTGTCACAGTTTAGGAGATGTATGCTTTCTGAAATAACCCATTGTTCATCTACATTACAATGCAATTCAGTTTTCAGAACATTTATAATTTAATTAAGTGAAACTAACGAGTCTAATCTAGCTAAAACATTTTAAAAAGCCGATCGTTCCTTCAAGTGAAGCAAGTATAGCCTATGCAAAAGCATGACGTTTCTCATTTCCTTCCGATAGATGTCGCTGTTTGACAACTGCTACATATTTTCCAACAGCGCTCTCCATGGTGCTGAAATACATTGCTATTGCCTGGTCAAAAATGTAAAAAGTTCCTGGATCGCCTTTGATTACAGCGGGTATTCGCCTTGGTATTCTTTCGACAACTGTATGCAACATCTACTTTGTCTACCTTTGCAGATATATTAGCCTATAGGCCTATAGCCTACTTCGAGGCCTTGGTTACTACTATGACTGGAGAGTCGACCCACTTCATAAAAATACTTTCAATGAGGCTAAGGTTAGGTCAGGACTTTGTGGTGTCCAATTCGTATGAGAAAATTATTCCTCATGGTCCATGAACCACAAACATCGCCTTGGAATATACTGGTTCCATCAGGGAAGAAAAATCAATTCATGGGATAACCTGGCCATTCACAAAATTCTGATAGCTTATCAGCAGACTTTATATTGCCACATAATGTTAGCCTACTGAGCAGCGAGCCTGGACATTGAGCCCGTATCATGTAAGCTACACTGCCACCAATCCTAATGTCGATATTTGTGTAGACTACCTATTCCATCCACGGACAGTTGTGCATAGTCTTGCTGTTGGAAGAGTATGTTATGGTGTGTATTCTCGCTCAAATATTTCGATAATGTCATAAAATACGTTAACATAAATTGGTGACTTTTTATGAATTTGGTTTGTTCAGTAATATGCGTAAAAGCTACTGCGTCTTTTTTTAGCTGTTATGGGAATACGCTTTATGTATTTACCGTCTCCATCGTGAGATGGCGCTGTGAGTAAATATGATATAGCCTCCTAGGCTACAGGGGAGGAACTGTACACACTTTATTGAAAGAATAGAAAGTATGTGCACCATACAGTCCAGTGACACTGCACGCAAGCAGTCGTTCTCAAGGAATTGGACAGATTTATGCGCTCGGGTTTGGCGAAGCAAGCAAAATAATTTCACTTGCAGAGACAAAGACGACACGTCGATGTACTGTATTGTGGTGCTGGAAGACACTAGGTCAGGACTGTTGTTCTAGCGAGTTGTTCACATAAAATACAGATAGCTTTAATGATCTATAGCTTTGAGCTTAATGTTTTCCAGAACATATTTCTTCTGGTTTTTGGATAAAAGTAGGCTAATGATTTCTAAAGCGGTTGCCAGAGCCTTATGACACGGGACAAAGTTAGGCAGATCTTGCACTTTCTTTGTCTATGGAAAATGATTGCAGCGATCATCGGCTTTTCCATTATGGTGAGGAGATGCCTTCTGACTTTTAAACCGTTCAGGTAAGTGGACGTAAACCCAAACGCATTTTTAACATTCATATTAAATGTAAATTTTGCCACGTACAGGTGTGTTTGTGATCAATAACATTTTGCAGCGCGGCACAAAGTTTTTTTCTGTAACATGCACAATTGACTATAGTCTGTTTATTATTTTCCTACTTGTGCCTACATAACTGCGAAATAATATATATTATTTTAATAGGTTTGAGTATCTGTGTATGAGAGGAAGGGCGATTTTGCTGTGCCAGATCCAAAACTGTACTGTATACTATACAGTGATGTGACAGAAGTCTTGGCACAAACAATTCGTTTCGCCCCAAATAATATTATTATAATTTTGACAGTTGACATGACCATTTCTCTGAACCCTGAAATTATCCAAATAAGACACATATCTGCGCTCATCAATCAACCATAACACTCAAAGTGTTGACCATGGTTTCAGCATCACTTAGCCATTTATACATTTGTTATGACATGCTTCATATTGAAAGGTTGCTCACAAAATAAATGTGTGTAATTTATTCAGCCTGGAACAGTTGAGTGAACACCCAGCATTTTTCTGTAGTTTACTACAATGTTCTTTGGTACAATGGGCTGTGTCTCGTAAAATATGTCACAGTACAAATCAAGCAAAAAAGTCGGTTACTTGGAGTGTATCCCAAAAAAGCGAGCACTCCCTTCTCCTCACCCACCGGTCTGTCTCTCCCTCCCTAAGTTCTGACCCAGTGTTGCCTCTCCGACTCACTGCTGCAGGATCTTTGTGGCGGGGATTGGTTTCTTCACCCTGTGCTTTCTAATGACCTCCCTGGGGGGGCAGCTGTCCGCCAAGAGACCCGGCGACTCGCCCTTTACCGTACGAGCCGAAGGTAAGCTATAAGCGCTGGGTGTCCACGCTGCCTGCCGCTGGCGGCTCCCCCCGTCCCCCCTTCCCGATTTAACAGCGCTGCCGCTGTGCCCTGTGCCGCTAATGAGCAGGCAGGGAGCATGCTGGGAGCTTCACGGGGCTCCTCTGATTGCCATCAGCGGGCAGACGGACCCCCTCCGTATGCTCATCAATAGCGGCTCAAAAGAAGCCGTTGCTCAGCTATGGTCCCGCGGGATGTGCTCTCCTCACAGCATCGTAACCTTGCCTACACACGGAGGTTAGAGAAATGGCTAATAAAGCAGCAGCCGTACTCCTTTTCTTTCATGATGATAGCTTATGTAATTTACCATAGGTGTAACCTACAGTATAGTGAAGCCGAAAATATGACCCGGTCCCCGCTTTGACCACCTCTGCCCTCAATAGCCTGCATCATGCTTGCTTACCACTGTATTTCTTCGAAATGAACAGCACAAATGGTCAGGCGTTGGGTGTCGAAAGTGAAAGCATAACCGTACCCCCCCCGCTTTATTTCACAAAGAGATTGACTAAAACGGAGTCAGAAAAAAAAGCAATCACTCAGAAAAGTTAATTTGCTTTCTCAGCACAGTTTTGTGTTTGTGCTATGTGTCCCTGCATATATAAACCATATCAGCACTAGCCATTGGGTAAAGTAAACGTTACAGTATTGGTGGGCTTGTCTCTTTTATCTCAGCCTCATATAATGTTGACTCTCTGTCCTCAGTGACCAGCCAGCAAGGGAGAACTGGCGTTACTACCTACAGTATAACCCTTACAAAAGTAACAAGAAGCAGGCAATACATGTTTCAACATTAAGTCTCCATAGTGGTGGTGATGTATTTATTTTTTGAAGCATGTACAATAGTTATAAAGGGACAAGCTGCAAGGATTGACTTGTTACTAAAGCCAAATGGGTACAACCTGTGTACCCATTTGTGCAGGATACAGAATACATTTGGCAGGCTATCTCACATGTGCAGTTATAGAGGGTCTTGCTCATTAATTGAGCACTATGCTACATCTGTATGCAGGATAGCATTCACAAGTAGTGGATGAACCACTTGTAGAGGTGCCTACTCTCCTACATATCGACACTGGAAAGTGGAAATAACAAAAATGTCAGAGATTAAAAAAAAAAATGAGATTAGCGATTTGGAGCGAACAGACCATAACGAGAGAGAGAGAGAGAGAGAGAGAGGCAGAGAGAGAGAGAGAGAGAGAGAGAGAGAGAGAGAGAGAGAGAGAGAGAGTAGACAGGAGAGCCATCTGATTAATTAACCAATCCCAGGCAGCAGTCTGGGGAAGGCATCTGGCCTGCAGCTCATTAAATGCCTTCAACCCAACCAGGGAGATCCAGGCTATGTAAACCCAGGCTCACTGAGTGTGTGTGTGTCCGTGTGTGCTTTTGCTAATGAAAGGGAGAGCTGTGGAGAGATATCAGGAGTTAGTGTAATGAATGTGCAGGCTATTGGGATGTTCATTGGAGCAGCACTGTTAAAGCACTAATACTACACACAAACCACCTCTGCAGGGGGCCGTAAGAGAGCTGCAGAGAGCTTGTGGACTGTGTAAGATACTTTTGTGCACACACCTCCACTCAGACAACACAGAACAAGAACAAAACTCATTTTACACCATGTAGTGGATGAACAGAGGATTATGGCACGTGGACCCTGTCTACTAGCATGTCTTGTTTTAAACTACATTGCTGTGTCTTTGTTTTGGCCTTCATGAGATGAGTGGTCACAATGTTTTGTATGGGGCCTTTAATTGATTGCCTTGTGAGAGTGAACACTTAAAAGCTTTTTTAAAAACTCTTAAGTAAACACTTAAAAGCTTTTGCTGGTTTGTTTGTTTTGTTTTAATTTTTTCTTTTCTTTCATCAGACTGGAGTTAAAATACAGTTCCCCTTTAAGATACGTCTATTAAATAATACCTTACTCTGCATTCTACAATCGAATCCAGTCTATGGGTTGCTTGTATAGAGCTACATGAGTTAGCTGTATTCAGTTCTACTTTTTTTGGTTTAACTTCATTACCAGCGTTTTGAAGGTACAAGAAGCTACACTAATATGAGGCGGAAGAAAGAGGTGCCAGATGGAGAGAGACAATATATTCTAGCGGAGTAGGAAGCATGAAAGAACAATGTGTTTGATCCTGGTTATCTCAAAGGCTCCAGAGATGAACCGTGGCTTTCTAATAGCTTCTTTGAAGACCACCTTCATAGTGTCCATGTGCAGTAATGGATTTAATGCAGTTTTGACACTAAGAGCTTATTCAGGCTTACCATTTGTCAAGGCAAATATATACGTATCATCATCATCATCACCAACCTCTTAATGCACTGTTCGAGACATGATTTCCCTATTTTTTGTGTGCACGTATTGTTTACAAACAAATGGATGCGTGTCGTTGTGATTCACATTTCATAAAGAGCAGTGTGGTTCATAGTGTATAGGCACCAGGCTAGTAGTTAGCAGTGCTTAGATAACAATACATGCCACACGACAGATAATTTCTTATCTCTATGGTGAATTTGCTTTCAATTTAATTTAATGTTGTGGACTTGTGAGCCAAAACACTACATTGTCAGCTAAAAGACAAAGACATGACTATGCAGTACACACAGGGCAGTGATAAAGCCACAGAGAAACCAACCCAATTAATCCCCAGAGCAAAGGCCTTTCTGACGCATCCTGCGTGCATGTTAAGTGTCTCAGCATTGTTCACCACATGATACACCAAATAAAACAAAAAATACACGTCTTACAGAGAGGTGCTGGCATGTGTAGACAGACTGCTGGTTGAAGTTGCTTTTCTCCCATTGAAAAATGGAGAAAGAAATAATCAGATGTTCCCTTCCAGAATGCCCAGATATTATGGATACATTTTAATTGACCTTTACTGTTAAAGTAATTTTGTCCATGGTTTGGAATCACTGTAAAATATTTACGTAGTAGAACACTACTTGGCAATATGTTAGAGTAGAGGTTTGAATAATACGACTGCTGAGTTTCTACTGTATGAGATGTTCTACCCCCCAAGAAAAGCAAGGATTTGGAGTATTAAAAAAAACAAACATTGGATGCATTTATTACAGTTAAACTTTTAGGTTGTGACACATTATACTTGATCAATCTATGCTAGTCTCAATCAATAACGATGAATAGGAATTTGCATTATGCTTATATGTGTACAGATGCAGGTAAACGTCTACATGCTGTAAGAGACATGCAACATTCAATTATTTAACCATAAGGCATTTGAACTAAATAGACTTTAGTAACAACACAATCTGTAAAAGACCACTACAAATGGTAATTGTAGCTGAAAGCTAACACTTGGTCATAAGAATGCCGAATTGGCTAAAGATTGCTAAAGGTGTATTATGTTTTTTTTTCCTCTCTCATTTGTTCCTGAGATAACTTGTGGAAGATTGTGTTTATACAAACAAAGCCCTGCTATTGTCAGAAGAATAGGAGCAAACACAAGAACACTGAATGACAATCTTGAATATTACATAAAAAAAAAACACACACAATCTGTCTGTTAATCTAAACTGGAATTTAGAGGTGTGACTGATTATACCACAATGTCTTATTGCAGGCAGTCTTGGATGACGATTAGTTTGACAGATGTTGCATTATCTAGAGCTGGAATCTGGTTTGTTGGTTTATTTTGCAGCTAATCTGATGTGGCCTGGACTTTCCCTTAATCAAACATGTTTAGTATGCAGAATGCCATACTGTATAAAGCAGGCTGAGAAGTTATCTTGGATGTCTGAAGATTACTAAGGGAACTTTTTGTTGTTATACTTTGTCAGACTGCATCTTTCCCATATTCCAATGTGAAAGCAAATAAGCATGTTCATGCACATAATTTTTCTAGGCCCCTGCCCTCAAAGGTTTTGAGTAGACAAGACGAGAGTTAAACTTCACATTCCATTTTTGGATTGCATATTTATATTTGTCATGTTTTTTCAACGACAGCGACTACAGTGGTTTAACGCAACACAACATTCATATGCTGTTATGAGTAGGATAATGGGAATAGTGCCTGCATTTGCAATGCAGTGCTCCATCAGCAGACTACATGTTGTGTGCCTGAGTCAGCCATTTCCAGCTGCTTCAATAGGTCCCACTTATTTTCGATATTCACTAGAAAGAGCAATGCATCTGCACCCCGGAAGGGTGCAGATGAACACTAAATAATAAAAAAGAACACTTATGCCTGTGTTGGTCTATAAACAAAATCTACACCTAGATGGATAGGATTCCACATCCTGCGTTTGGTTCTTACTATTGTGGGTATTGCAGTAGTTTCAAACCTGTGTTGCCCAGTGACCTGTGTGTGAACGAGGGGGTTCCACAGCTATATGAGTAGCTAAAGCATCCTACATCATAAAGGTGTGCCTGTTCTATTAAGAGCTAATGTAACACAACATTAACATAGATTATTCATGGCATTCACCTCAAAAAGCATTTGTAGTAGCTGGTCCAGAGATGTGGTGGGAATGAGAAGAGACATTTTAAGTGATATCCAGAAGATAAGATACTTTGTTTTTAATTAAAGTGGGAGGAGGAGGCACAGATTACAAAATAAATGTGAATACTTTTCCTTTTCCCAGGCTATCAGGGCTCCAGTGAGAATAAGTGACAGAAGCTGTCTGGGCTAATAGATCTGCTACCATGTTAGACACTCCCTCACAGATTCCGCAGAGCAACTGAATCTTAATTTAACCATATGTTGTGGTTTTCCTGGCCTACATATACATTTTCTTGTTTAAGCAATAGAGTGAGCAATTATAAGTACTACCATAGTGCAGCAATGTAAAATAGTACAATATTTTTAACATTCAAAACAATGTATTTTAATGAGCTAACACATCTCGGATAAAGTTACTTATTTAACATTTGCTCTTTTATTTTGTATTACATCTATTGCATTATTGTGAAAAACATACTAAGAATAAACAAGCTAATCAGCTATATTAACAGCCTAAAATAAACAGAGAAAAGCTAATACAGTATCTACTAGACTGTCTAATGTCTAATCCGCTGTGCATACTTTAGCACATAATAACAAATGTGCTGCCCACGGTTCTCTCTGAAGACAGCGGCACCTGTACAAATTAGTGAAACATCCTTTATTGTTCTTTCTTTTAATTGAATGATGAAATAAGGTACTGTTTATGCAGTTGGAAACAGAGGAACAAAAGCACTGCCTCAGAAGTCAATACTTTAACTCTCTCTCTCTCTTTCTCTTTCTATCAAATACACATAGTGTTGGCAGGTATTGATTTTATTTTACCTCTTAAGGAAATAATAGATTTATTTTATCACTCCAAACATACACCTGCTGTTTAACAAGTGAGGTGTTTTTTTTTCCCACACAAGTAATAAATGCATCAGGGTGATAATAGCGCTGTTGGCAGCCAGAGAGATGCGGTGTAGACAGCATCTGTTTGCGATAGCGCCGGAGACATTGTGTACATGGGACAAAAGGCCGTACGGCGGCAGGTGAGCGTAGACACTGGGGTGGGGATTGATTGAAACATATGAGCTGTATTTGTCCACCCAGTGCTAACAATCTGCCCGAATCACCTGGTTCATTTGTAAACAGATGTTTGGTATTCTTGTCTTCGTGCAATGCTTTAGCGCTGATTTTATATCCGTGTAGCTGTAATGTTATGTTATCATTCTAGATTCAATGTGTGGCCCTCATCACTAAGCAGATGTTTAGAGTGATCATGGTAATGTAAACAAGCACAAAACAACAGCCTCCAGCTGAGAGACGTGTCTCGTCTCAAGGTCTGGTTAAGATAAATCAATCATTCAGAGTACTGTCAAGAGACATACTGTAATGCACTTTAATTGTGTGTTATATTGAGATATTGCAATTTGACAATGGGAAATATTATCATGGACATCAAGCGATAAATTGAGCAAACTAATTCCATCTGAGCATAAACATAAAATGATTTAACATGTTCCTATTAGTATTCTATGTAGCATTTGCTACATTTAAAAAGCTGTTCCTTTTCAGTAAATAATAATGTACTGTAGTAATGCATTTTCTGAGCAATATATTATTGTCATATGTAGTATTCTCATTATGGAGATATGATCTCGTCAATGTGATCTCGAGAATGAATGAATGGATGTATGAATCTGGGAACAAGCTGTGCAGGCTCATGCAAAGCCTGAGCCCTTCACGCTGTTGTTTATGTGTGGTTGACCAGGTCTCTGCACACAGTACAAATGGTGATCTAATTGGAATTTGTTCATAAAATCGATTGTGCTGTGGCACTTCGGAAATGGAGTCGTTAAAGGAGATTAGCTGTTGTTAAATGGGCCCTTTATTAACCAGCAGATGAGAAATGACATGCGAGAGGCCACGCATTAGCACAGAGAGACAATTTGCTCCTTTAACACTGTCAGCAGCACAGGGGACTCTCAAGGGGACTCAAGGCAGCAATGGGAAAAATGTAAAGCAGATGAACAGTTGCTTGCAGTAAAGTACAGTTCTAAACACGCACTACTTAAGAAGTTGTGCGTGGAATGTTGTTATCGAGACGACATGTATGTTGGTCTTCGCACACTTATGCTTAGAGGCTATAGTTCAGGTACTGTGTGATAGCAACAAATCCAATGTTCTTACTATTATGTTAAGCAATCAAGTGATGCTTGATTAGATGAGTGTACACAACCATGTACATGCTTAGCAAGATACTGTATAACCTTCACTAGGAGACTATATTTACTTACAAAATCGATCTCTGACTAATGTCCATTATAGTAGTTCCTTAACTGTCATGAATCAGCCTGGTTTGATTTTAATGCTCCTTGTGCAAGGCTAAATACTTATTATACTTATTTTTTCATTGTCTTTCTAGTGGAAACCTGCAAATAGAAACGGTTGTCTTGGCAATTGATTAATTTCAAGCCAATTACTAAAGCTGGTTGTCAACCAGGACCCTAGAAATCTACTGCAATGTAGAATTTAATGCAGTCTGTATCTCATACGCTTTTATGTTTTACAGCAACATGTTTTTTCTGCCATCATTTAAAAATCAATGTTTTTATGTGACGTACTTAAACATTAGTGATATCTACCAAAGATGACTCTCTAGGCGGTGATAAAGAACTATGATAGTGTAGGGGTTCGGATCTATGAACAATGCAGTTAATGTCTAATAAGAACACAGAGGTTGAGTTTTAGTTCCCCAGAACATTTTGTAGATGTTCTAAACCTCTATAATTTTTTTCAAGGCTTCAGTCCACATACCTAAAGAGTACCTGAAGAAACTAAAAAATATAACTAATTATATTTACTGAACATTAAAGGTATGTGCAAATCCCTTTTAGCAGATGTCAAAATCCAATGCAGTCAGTCAGTGTTGAGTTGGCTATTTTGGTTGGTTTATTAGTTAATTTTAATTATCGAGCAGTACTTGGTCAGGACCATTGCTGTTTTGATCTGGCTCCGTATAACTGTAGGAGTTTTAATTGACTTGGTGTAATAATATTGTTTTGGTTCAGCAGCTCTCTAGTGGTCAAAACTAATTAGAGACAAGGGCGAAAACAACACTGTCAGGGTACTGTGCTGCTGTTAGCTGCAGGTAGTGAAAAACACTATTGTACTTTGGTAACCGTTGTTAGTTTTACTTTAAGGTTATAGTAGTATGGCAAAACTTTACATTTGTTGAATTTGTATTCTTTGCCAAGCTAATACTACTAAATGGTAAATGGACTGCATTTATATAGTGCTTTACATTATATGCCTCACATTCACCCATTCACACACACATTCATACACCGATGGCGATGTCAGCCATGCAAGGAGACACCTGACCACCAGGGGGAGCAGTTAGGGCTAGGTGTCTTGCTCATGGACACCAAGACACTTGGTGAGGAGTTAGCGGGGTTCGAACCAGAGAGTTCTTGGTCACCTATCCGGCCCACTTGCCGGCCTACTCCTCTGCTCCTATACTTCTAGTACCGGAGTACTTCTAGTACCATAGTAGTAGTAGTAATAGTAGTATTAGTAGTATTAGTAGTATTAGTATTAGTAGTAGTAGTAGTAGTAGTAGTAGTAGTAGAAAAACCAAAACATGTAAGTTATTATATTGAATATTGTAGCATGCTAATAATTTTGATATGTTTTACACACACATTACTTTTCTCTTGCACATTTGCATCGTATCTGTCTTTCTATCCAGATGCAGTCTAAACAAAGTCTAAAAATCATCTTTTTCTTTCAGTGCCTGTTGGGCCAGAGTCCCGTGGGGTACTAAGGAGGATCAGTGACATGTTGGAGGTTATTCTAAAGAGGATGGACACGTTGTCTAAACTGGGCAACACCACTGACTCCCACAGACTGGATGAGCTCAGCTCAGCTCTGGACAGGTAAAGCATGGCTGGTTGGTAAAAGGTAAAAGTCATTACAGAAATAATGGAAAATAATTTTTTACAAACTAATACTATTAGAGTCTGAAATGTGTAATCTGAGCATAGAATAGCATTGAATATTTTAAAAAGCTGCTGGACTTGGAATACAGACAAGAAGCCAAGCATGGAGCCTTGGGAGAGAAGACTTTCTTGTCGGACAAGTTTCAGATGCCATCCCAGACTTGTGTGCTGTGTGGTCTCCATGGCAACAGACCTTCTCTCACACTCTACGAAGCAGTCTGTAGTTTTAGGCATTGATGCCCCTTTCCCTCATAGACATGGCTGCTTCACTGCTCATGTTACCCAAGCTGACTCAATGGGTAACATTTTTGAAAATCTGTTTTCTTAAAGAATTACTGATGAACACAATTCTGAGTCTGCTGCTTATTTGCTCAGGTGTTGAACTGAACTTAGCCGGAACAATAAAAATTACATTGTAACTCAATAACAATGTAATCATCAAAATCCAAGTATTGTATCAAAAATCATGTTTTTCTGCAGTCTGGTGTAATGGCTCTTTTAATGTTAAATATAAAATAAAACATCCATCCATCACCACCTGCTTATCGGGTAGTCGGGTCACAGGGACAGAAGCTCCAGCAGGGGACCCCAAACTTCCCTTTTCCCGAGCCACGTAAACCAGGCTTGTGAGTATTCCCACACCCGCCTGGCACCTCACACCCTAGGCAACTCCAGAGAAGAATAAAGCCCATTCCCTATCCAGGAGTACGGTTCCGGAACTAAGACTGTGCGTAGAGGTAAGCCCACCAGATCTAAATGTTAGCGCTCCACCTCCCGCACAAGTTCCAGCTCCTTCCCCCAAACCGAGGTGACGTTCCACGTCCCCAGAGCCAGCCTCTGCCGCCGGGGTCTGGTCCGTCGAGGTTCCTGACCTTTGCTGCCACCCATATGGCACCCAACCCCCACGGTTACTACCCATTTGACAGCGCACCCAAACCCCACGGTTCCTCTCTGAGAAGTGGAGAGGTGGGTGTCTCCTCACAATTAAATGTCACAACTAAAAGGCCATCCTAATGGTTATAATATACTACAGTATAGGTAATTCACATCACCTCACCATTAGGATACCCTTCAGGCAGAGAGAACCTTGCTCCCCTGGTACACTGCTTGAACAGTGTTTGCGCTAACCTCTCTGTGTTTAATACTGGATGGCTCAAGGGAGGTTTGGTGGTGGCTGTGCTGTAGAACCATCTTGCCACTTTCCTAAAGTGCACAGCTTTCAATAAAACAAAGCTACATTAGACTATTAACCCTGTGTCTCAGTGTTTCACATCCTTTCCTTTCAGTTCACTTTCTCTCCTTTTTACTAGGTTTCCTTATCGCATGCTTGCTGAAATATATGATGGGCTAATCTCTGGTGAGACCCCTCATACTTTTGTTAATATGCTTAAATTCCAAGGTGAAATTAGAATTTAGTTCAGTTTGGATCCTTTGCTCGAAACAGTTATCCCTTGATGCGCTCTTCATCATCATATGTGCATTTCATTTACATTGCATGCTCTTGTTAAGAATTAGCTGTGCATATATAGTATGCTGTAACTATTATTTTTTACATTATATCCTCTTCAATGTTTTGATTATCTCAAGGAATTTGCTGTACAGTATAACTGAATATGACATATAATGATTTTATGTCATTTACATTGTGTCCTCTTCAATGTATTAACTATATCAATCAAATAGCGGTGTAAATATATATGATTTTACATGTCATTTACAGTTTGCCCTCTTCAGTGCATTTTGTAACTCAAGAAGATTTTTTAGTTTTACATTTCTACATTTCATCCTTTTCAAAGTTAGTTATCTATAGAAACTGGCTGCCAAAATACAGTATAGACTAACTGATTTATTTACATGTCATCATCTTGTGTTTTCTTTGCATATCATTATTATAGCAGTACAATAATTCCTTTTCTGTCTGCTCTGTCTCCTATACTGTACGTCTTGCTCCATGATTGTCTTCAAGCTGTGGAAGTCAAGTGCAGTGAAACACATTTGCTAACAACCTATAATTGTGCTCTGCTCCTGTTTCTCCCAGGCTCCAGCCTTAATATGCTGAGTCACTTTTTTATCTCAACACATACATTGTGTCTGTCAGTGTTTAAGAGCTTTTCTATTTCACGCTCCATCCAAGTTCCACACAATTAGCATCTCCTCTACTTCTTCATGCTGATATTGGAGTCGAGAATTAAATAAAGCAAATGCTGTTTGCTGAATGGAGGTAGTTAAAGAAATGCAATTCCCACTTTTATGTTTCATAGGATTAGGTGGTAGAACACACTTAACTTAAGACACTGCCTTCGCCAAAATGATTTTGAATGGTTTATTTTTTTTTTTGAATGTATTTATTTATATTGAAGTGCATCATGGGCAACTATGACCCACTTCTTTTGGGGCATCATGAGAAATGAAATAAATAAAAATATATGCTGAATTATTACTCCTGTGTTTGTGTGTGTGTGTGTGTGTGTGTGTGTTTCACTTGAATGTGTTGTGCATGCATGCGTGTGTGTGTGCATGCATGCGTGTGTGTGTGCGTGTGTTAGGCTTCAACCAGTTGGGCTAGTGGAGCGTATCCAGGCCATTGCCCAGAACATGTCTGATATGGCAGTAAGGGTTGAACAGATTCTTCAGCGCAGCATGGCAAACAGAGGTACGGGTTATGTGAAAAAAGGCAGCTATCCCATTAAGATAGGAGTGACTGAGTGTCCATTCATGGCCCAATGGGGGAGTGTCTTAGTTAATATAGGTGGAAGCCATCTTGCAGTGATGGGAGTTAGACCAGCAGTCAGGTTGATGCCAAACCCACAACTTATGGTTTGTGATGCTTGTTAGGAGATTTGTGCGTCTATGAACAAACTGTAAGTAAATTACTTTTGTATTTGTAATTTACACTGTGTACCTAATTGTAACAAAGTGATCCTAACCAAGTACTAGTTCTGAGATATTCTGTGTAGTGTATGCCACTAATTACATACACTTAAATTGGGCATTGTTTTTTGGGAGCCCATCCTAGAGTTCTAAACGGACTCCCCACAGTACTTTGAACTATCTACCCAACCACACAACCACAAATACACAATTTTTGCGGTTACCCACCACAACTGTCACATTTATTTTCTTACCATTTCAACTTAAAGTGCAAGCACGCACACATACACGCACACACTACACACACGCTACAGCTACAATGCTTAGCCATCCAGATACACTGGACTGTCTAGCCTAGATGTATGTACGGTATGCAGTTTATGTTGGCTGGTTGATTATATAGAACATGGCAGGCATTGTATATTCCACATCACACTGCCTTTGATCGCGGCAGGGTGAGAGAGTTATAGTGCACTTTAGCATAACAGTCCATTGTTGCTGGCCTGTCAGAACGACACCAAGACAAGATGTTTAATGTTTGCTGATGAATTACCCACTGGTTAATGGGACCTGCGGCTGTCAGCTTTCACGATTAGATTTTGCTCCCACTTCTTTATTGGACACTTCAGAAATAGAACACAGTTGTAACACAATTCATGTTGATTCATCTGCTTTAGACAGAAATGAACAATTCATTACATTGCACCATGACATATGATATACATCAAAACACGGGCACATGAGAACATCTCATTAAAAGACAAAAGAAGACCTCAAAATGTCAGAATGTACTGCATGATGTCAAGCACGTCAGGCAAATTCACTATAAGCCAATCTCTGTTGTTTCCTGCCGGCGTGGTTAAAGACCTGCCTCTGTTTTGACAGTGCCAGGCTTTTTAGAGTTTTTTACGGACTGTCATGATTCTGGTTATCATACGTGCTGGCTGGGAGTTCTTTGTCTAACAGACATGCTTGGCACCAAACTGGTGGAAGAGAAGCAACTCCTCTATTAATTAGCCTGAGCTCCAGGGACAATGATAGAATGAATAGCGTAGCAGGAGTCTAATAGAGGCAAGAAAATCCACGGAGGGAAGTAGAGATGGACAGAGATAAAATCTAATAATTATATTTATAAATCAGCAAAATAGTTCAAAATTCTATCTAGTATTCTAAGGTCACATTTAAGTTATTTCGGTAAGAGATTTACTGAAATGAGAGAATCTATACGTTTCAATAATAAAGTAACTAGAGCGTATGTATGTATATATATAAATAAATATATGTATATATATAAATAAATATATATACACACAATTCTGCCTTGGATTTTAATTTCCTTAGCATTTACTTAATAAGGCAGAAGGTTTAGATACCAAGTACCTTTATTATTAAATGGTCTGTGAAGCATATCAAGGTGTTCTTAGTGGATTAAACTGCACTGCATATAGACCAATCATAAAGAGAGTGTCAAACACAAGAGATCAATAAAGTGTGCTACCATAAGCAGCACTGCCTAAGAGGTCTGATCAGCCACAAGAACCAAAACACATTCCCTAAACACGTCCTACAACAGAATCAATGGTGATAAGGAGATGAAAAAGATGAATAATCACAGGCTTACTTTATATTAAACCATTGTTGAATGTACTGCACATAACTTGCAATAACTGTTAATTTAATATCAAAGTCTCTCTTGATGCATTACAATTTAGTAGAGTAATTAATCCATTAAACAGTTTATATTCATCTCAGTTTTTTCTGCCACGAGACATTATCCAGCTATATGCTCATGTGTAAAGCTAAAGGCTATGAGACATTATCCAGCTATATGCTCATGTGTAAAGCTAA
>JAODUH010050671.1:0-19032 GCA_027564835.1 Typhlichthys subterraneus
ACCTATTTCCACATAGTCAAACAGGTAATGGCCTAGCTAATAAAGTGCAATAGGTAATGGCCTAGCTAATAAAGTGCGATAGGTAATGGCCTAGCTAATAAAGTGCGATACGTAATGGCATAGCTAATAAAGTGCGATAGATATATAGATAGATAGATGGATAGATAGATTTTTTTTTTTTGTGAGATAAGAGCATGAGAAGTGAGTGCAGGACTTCATTAGGAGTGCTAAGAAGTGGCGACGTTGCTTGTCAAGGTACCAAGGTGGATGGATATCATGTATATAATGTGTATATAATGTGTATATCATGTATATAATGTGTATATAATGTGTATATCATGTGTTTATCATGTATATAATGTGTATATCATGTGTATATCATGTATATAATGTGTATATAATGTGTATATCATGTGTATATCATGTATATAATGTGTATATTGTGTATATAATGTGTATATCATGTATATAATGTGTATATTGTGCGTATATCATGTATATAATGTGTATATCATGTATATAATGTGTATATCATGTGTATATCATGTATATAATGTGTATATTGTGTATATAATGTGTATATCATGTATATAATGTGTATATTGTGCGTATATCATGCATATAATATGTATATTATGTATATAATGTGTATATCATGTATATATTGTGTATATCATGTGTATATCATATATATAATATGTATATCATGTATATAATGTGTATATCATGTATTTAATGTGTATATCATGTATAGTGTATATCATCTGTATATCATGTCTATAATATGTATAGCACGCTGTGGTGTGTAGTGCGGCAAGGCGGTGTCATGGCAGCATACCGGCCAGCTTGAGCTCCACCCCGCTGTGATCGATAAGCGTGGCGTTGACGCGACTGCTGATTGGCTCGTAGGCGGTGATGCTCAACATAGCCGGCTGCTTCTTGCCCAGGTACTCATAGGAGCCGCGCCACAGAGAGCTCTTGGCAAACACCCCACCTGGCACTGTAGCCACACAGGAGACAACACACCTCTATGGGAGAAGTACCAGAGATATAGAGACCATATGGAAATATACCAGAGATATAGAGACCATATGGAGATGTACCAGAGATATAGAGACCATATGGAAATGTACCAGAGATATAGAGACCATATGGAGATGTACCAGAGATATAGAGACCATAGACCTCTATGGGAGAAGTACAAGAGATATAGAGATCATATGGAGATGTATCCAGAGATATAGAGACCATAGACCTCTATGGGAGAAGTACCAGATATATAGAGACCATATGGAGATGTACCAGAGATATAGAGACCATATGGAAATGTACCAGAGATATAGAGACCATATGGAGATGTACCAGAGATATAGAGACCATATGGAGATGTACCAGAGATATAGAGACCATATGGAAATGTACCAGAGATATAGAGACCATAGACCTCTATGGGAGAAGTACCAGAGATATAGAGACCATAGACCTCTATGGGAGAAGTACCAGATATATAGAGACCATATAGAGATGTACCAGAGATATAGAGACCATAGACCTTATGGGAGAAGTACCAGAGATATAGAGACCATGTGGAGATGTACCAGACATATAGAGACCATAGACCTCTATGGGAGATGTACCAGAGATGTTATATAGAGACAATAGACATGTTATATAGAGGAGACAGGCCGCTAACCATAACCTTAGGACCAGGGGGACCAGGGGTGGAGGTATTACCTGGTAGTTTGGAGGGCGGCTCCGGGACAGTTCCTACCGGGCCACGCCCACTGGGCCTGTTATCAGCTGGACAAACAACATCAACACTTTACTGCTTTGTGTATTCAGTTAATTACACGTTGCCATGGTAACTTTTGCAGCAATATGACTAACATGCCCTCAACACACATCTTGCAACAGAATAATGATGACATCACAGTGACTATGATGTCATTAACAACCCACCTGCACACAGGGGGGGCTTGCCCGTCCAGCTGCCATCGGAGCGGCAGGTCCGGTGCTCGGAGCCCCCAGCCAGGTAGAAGCCCTGCTGGCAGCTGTAGAGCAGCGTGAAGCCCAGGGAGGGGAGCTCCATGGAACTGATATCTGCCTGGGGGGGCATCTCTGGTTGGCTGCAGTGGTGAGCTTTAGGGGAGGGGTTATGGGTCATATACAGTATATAGGTTATAATGTGTGTGCGGGAGGGGGGTTATGGGTCATATACAGTATATAGGTTATAATGTGTGTGTGGGAGGGATTTATGGGTCATATACAGTATATAGGTTAAAATATGTGTGTGTGTGTGTGTGTGTGTGTGTGTGTGTGTGTGTGTGGGGGGGTTATAGGTCATATACCCCCAAAAGTTTTGCTTTGTCTGCCAATGTGAGCGGACGTGTTTCCTTTCTCCCTGCTCTGCTATCAGCTTTCTGCATTTCTGCTTGCTCCCTGCGTGCCACTCACCATACACTTAAGGAAGGAAAATACCTTTGGGGATCGTAAACCACTAAGATGGAAATTCAACAAGTTGGATTACATTTTTTTACATTTTCAAAGTCTGAAGGCCTTGGGCCTACTAATGAGATAGCCATGTCTGTCCTAACAAAGACATCCAGCTGCCTGCACTGTGGTCGACGGGCTTAGAAAATAATGTTGCTGGAAAAGACGATTGAAACACTTCATGAAATCAGTGTGAGTGAGAGATTCATTGACTCTGTGGCAGATACTGTATTAGCTGAGCCACCAAACGCTACTGGACAGACACAGAATTTTATGAATGGAACTACATCTAATGTGGAATACAACGATGCTGACTTGGCGGACATGCTACCCTGGCTGAGTCCCAACGCCTCTGGATTAACTATTGAGGCCAGATGGCTCTCATTGGCATAGAAATGGTGCCAGGCTAAAATCATCAACGCCAGCGGGAACGTGGTCTGATGTTGTCTGCCAAAGAGGAAAACCCAGCGGACACAAAAGAACATTAGATCTTACTCTTCCTCCCGTTCTCTCACTTCAAAACAGGTATGATCCATTGATTCTGAACTGAACAGTGTTTAAATGGAGTCAAGTGATACTTACACCAAGACAAAAACAGATCAAATAATTATCACTAATGCCATTAGTAAGAGCAACCAAAGTCAAACAAAATACCCTAAAACCACTGCAAGTGATAGAAGAAATAGTGCTAACTCTATGTCTGAGAAGGCAGACACTATTTTGTATGGTGACTCTATAACCAGACAGGTTTGAATGACAAAAACGGAAAACCTCACATTAGCTAATACCTCAGTGAGAGAGCTAACAGAACTGCTGCAAACTATATTATCTACACCAAAAAAAAAAATCCAGAGGCACACCACCAAACAAAATAATTACTACATGACGCATTGTAGCCTAATACAGCATATTTAATGACATATTTAATGACAGTATGAAACCTGGGTCTGTTTAGATGACCATAAAGATGATATTCCAATTAAGAGAGATTGGAAAATTTCCCACGGCACACCTGTCGATCTCTCACGGCACACTAGTGTGCCGCGGCACAGTGGTTGAAAAACAATGATCTACACATCCTAATGACATTACAATCATCATCCAAGCCAGGTCTTTTGACATCCTGAAACTGAGAACTGGTTCTGAGATTCTGATAAATGACTTGCTACTGAACATGAAACATGAAACACATGATGCTTTCAAAACAGCTGTTGTAAAACCCTTACTAAAGAAATACAACCTTGATGTTAATGCAATGACCACAGGCCAACTACAGGCCAATATCAAACTTGCCATTGATTAGTAAGATACTGGAAAAGAAAGTCTCGGTTCAAATAAACACTTTTCAGAAAACTGTATCCATGAGGAATTCCAATAAGGGTTTAGAGCACATCACAGCACTGAAACTGCTCTCACCAAAATAATCAATGATCTCTGGCTTAACTGATCAGAATAAAGTCTCAGTCCTTATTCTCCTAGACTTGAGTGCAGCATTTGATACCATTGATCATGACAGCTTAATAAATCGGCTTTGGTTGGTCTCTCTGATAATGTGTTAAATTGGTTTCGAACCTACATCAAAGGAAGGCAGTTTTGCATCAGTCTTGGAGAACATGTGTCTAAGACAACATTTCCTATGGGGTTGCACAGGGAAGTTCACTATACTCTGTGTTATCATTAGGGAACATAATGTATCTTTCAATAGTTACGTAGATGACACACAACTATACAGCTCTATTGAACCGAATGCAGCTTTAAAATCCATTACTGACTGTCTTTTAGCAATAAACACATGGTTAAGTAATAACTTCTTAAAGTTAAATAAGGACAAAACTGAAATCCTTCTTGTCAGCCCTAAAGCAAACGGGAAATGTTGGCTAATAATCTAGGAAATTGGCCGTTACCCGTCTTGGAGTTGTGTTGGACTCAGATCTAAGCTTTAGGTACCACATCAATAGGGTAGTGAAAATATAATTCTTTCTTAAGAGAAATATAGCTAAAGTTTGATCATTTTGGGAAAAGCTTTTTCTTTCTTCTGAAACATTCCTTGTAAATCATATTCAGGTTATTATTCACATCATTTGCTACTGTACTTGACATACTCAAGTCATATTTCTGACTAAACCTAAACATACATGTCTTTGCATCTAGCTGACTCAAATACTGTAATTTGCTGTTCACCGGCTTCCCAAAAAAATCTATTGAGAGACTACAGCTCATTGAATGCTTTGCAGCTAGGCTTTTAACAAGAACTAAGTGGAGATTTACTCCAGTATTGGCCAACCTGCACTTGCTACCAGCAGCATGCAGAATTTATTTACATATAAGGTACATGGGCTAGGACCAAACTATATCACTCAAGCAATGGTCAACTACATACCAGTCCAGAACAGTTTATTGAAAGTTTCTAGTAAGAGATAATAAAAGATAATTGGCGATACAGCCTTTATTAACTATGCCCCAAAGCTATGGAACTTACTAGTAGGGCGACAGTGGCGCAGTGAGTAGAGCGGGCAACAGGTGATCCAAAAGTTGGTTCAATCCCGGCTAACGCCTCACCAAGTGTCAAGGTGTCCTTGAGCAAGACATCTAACCCTAGCTGCTCCTGGTGGTTGGTCGCACCTTGCATGGCAGCAATCACCTCAGTGCGTGAATGTGAGGCAATACTGTACAGTGCTTTGAGTGGCCGGAAGGTTAGAAAAGCGCTATATAAATGCATCCATTTACTACATATAGCTATCAGGACATCTGGCTCAGTAAACATAATAAACAGTAACAAGCACAAGATACTCAGAGAGCAATAGACCCGCAGACCAGTATTGACAGCAATTTGTCAGCAAGTTATACCCTATGTCAGTGGTTCGCAAACTGCGGGTCTGGATCCCTGGGGGTCACAAGATAATTTTCAGAAATTAAATAACATTTTAAAATGATTAAAATGGAATATTTTAGACATAATTGTTAGTAGTAGTACAGTTTATACATAACTTTGATGAATTCTGCTACTAGCCTATATTAATATACTATAAAATAATAGGGGGTCGCATTGCATCGCACCTTTATGGTGTCGCATTTAGTTTTTGTGAGTATTTTACACATGCATAAAAGTTACAATACATCTTTTCAGCGCAAGGCGCGGAGTCGCGTTGATCAATGTGACAGTTGGCCCAGGCAGCTGTTCTCTTTCGCACAGGCAGCACATCTTTGTGTGATCGGGGGTTTATCAAAGCGCTTTGAAGCGACGCTATAGCTTATTTATTGCTCAATAATAAACACAGATAATATTTGATCGGAAATATTTCTGGTACATTAAAAGTTGACACGTTGACCTGCACCAATTTCTTCTAACAGAAACGCTGATGTGTAGGTTGTGTGTGTAAATGTGTGTGTGTGTGTATGTGTGTGTATATGTGAATCAGAAATACTTTATTAATCCCCTAGGGGATACTCTTCGTCACAATTTCTCAGCTTGCATGTCAAGACATGAGGACAAACAACAATAATATAAATGATACAATTAAAAATAAATATAAAAAATATATATAAAATATTGTGGATAATTATTGCATGGTAATAATAAATACTGATTACAGGTATAATTGACCTTAAATAAGTAAAATAAATAAGGCATATGTTCATTATATTACAATATTAAAAGAAGCAGCATAATAAATAGTAGTCATAGTAGCAAATAATACTACGATACAATTGATGTTGCTGAGTTCAATCCCAACAATCTTATACAGGACAACCAGGTTATTAAAACTGATATTGTGCAATATATCTAGTATTGCATTTAGTGACTGTGATGCTGTGTTTGAGACACTGAGGCTCTGAGAGAGGAGTTAAAAAGTGTGATGCCCAGGCAGGAATAAACTTCTGTGGCGTTCTGTAGTGCACTTTGGTAGGATGAGTCTGTCACTGAACGTACTCCTTTGTTTGCCCAGCATGTCATTGAGTGGGTGGGAGCCATTGTCCAAAATACCAATTTTTTACAAATTACCAATGCACTCTGGCGGGGCCACTGAACTACAGATAAATAGACACATCTCTCCCGTTGAAAGTCGTGAGGGGAATTTAAGTAATCTTTACTTGAAAATCCTGATCTCGCCGTAAAACTACTGTCAAATAATTGGGATATTTTGTATCAGACAATCATGTGGACTATTGTTTAATGCCTATTACACTGCATTTTGTTAGAGAGGCTCTTAACTAATCAGGTTCCAATTTGCGTCTAACCTGGATATGGAGTTTCTTCTCAGCCCAAATCATTTTTAGCAGTAAAATTATTGTGCATCCATAAATCCTCAATATAAAACATTTAACAGCTAGGCCATTACCTGTTTGACTATGTGGTAATAGGTATAATGACATTATGCTGCAACTGTTCTATTTAGAATATTGTTTGCTTATAATTGCTGGTATACGACCTGTCCAACAAATGTACTAAATGTAAGTCGCTTTGGATAAAAGCGTCTGCCAAATGCCGTAAATGTTAAATGTAAATGTTAAATGTTAACAAAAATGTTGTCGAAATGTCTAGGCTATTTAGATTAGTTTGCATTTGTTTGTTGTAAAATTAAAACATTATGTACCGTATGTTACAGAATACCTATCAAAGCATAGCATTTGATTTACTGAAGGCTGTTTTTGTTACATCAGAAAAAAGTATCTGGCCACCAGTAAATAATAACTGCTATCTAGTGGGCTTTACATTAGATTCACATGTGATCTCCAGTTTAGATTCTTACATCCCTTTTCTTTGATAAAAAACCTTACCGTTTAATCTTGATCGTAACCATTACTCATTGTGGAAATTGAAGCTTATTGAAGCATATTTATAGCCTAGTCTACAAGTGATTTAATGAAAACAGACCTACGTCTAATTTGCCTAGATCATTATTATACAACACTGACATGTACAAACGTCTTTTACCAGCAAGTGTAGGCCTACTGCTACTGATTATTTGCGATTATTTTACTGATCGGTTCTCTCATTATTGTTAGAACAAACATTTATGAGCTACTTGTGATTATTTAGTAGGCTATTGATAGAATGAAATAATGCTACACAGTTAATTTAGGTGTTTTATTTAGAAAATAACGATAACATCATACACACAAACACACGTAACAAAACGTGAATAAGTCAATCACTACTATATGTTGTGTGTGTGTATAGTGTGTGAATATAACGTGTTTGTATAGTGAGTGTGTATGTAATGTGTGTTTGTACCAATGCACTCAGGCTATACCACTATATAGTGTGGGTATATATTGTGTGTGTGTAGATTGTGTGTGTGTGTGTGTATGTGTGTGTGTACCAATGCACTCGGGTGGAGCACCACTCCAGGTCAGGTGAGGCAGGCAGGTTCGTGAGACAGAACCCTGCAGCAGGTATCCCTTTCTGCAGCTGTAGTACACCGTGCTGCCAATCTACACACACATTACACACATACGCACACATTATACACATACGCACACATACACATGCGCGCCTCAGCTACCATCAGCTACACACAGTATTCTCCCTCACCTGGTAGCCTTGACTGTTGTTCTGGTGGCCAAACACAGGAACCCCCGGGTCCCCACAAGTATTGTGGCTGGGATCTACACACACACACACACACACACACACACACACACACATACACACATCTTGAACAAGGTACAGCAGCAGTACCAATGCAATAGCGGATTACGGGGATACCAAACAGGCACTACAGCAGTATGGGGACACACAACAGGCAGAACAGCAGTATGGGGACACCCAACAGGCACTACAGCAGTATGGGGACACACAACAGGCAGAACAGCAGTATGGGGACACCCAACATGCACTACAGCAGTATGGGGACACACAACAGGCATAATATCAGTATGCGGACACACAACAGGCACTACAGCAGTATGGGGACACACAGCAGGCAGAACAGCAGTATGGGGACACACAACAGGCAGAGCACCGTACCGATGCAGGAGGGTTGCGTGCCGCTCCAGGAGCCGTCGTACTGGCAGTAGCGGCGGGCTGAGCCCACCAGCACCAGAGGGGTGGAGCAGGAGAAGGAGACAGATGAGAGGTAGCTGAAGCCCCGGTCCTCCCTCCTGCCCAGGGCGGGGGTGCCAGGGTCCCCACAGAACACCGCTGTGGGCAAGGGGGAAGGGGGGGAAGTAAAGAGGTTTAACCTTTAGGGTTTCCACAACATGCCACTAGCAGTGTACACACACACACACACACAAGTTAATTAGAGGCCACCCCACACACACACACACACACACGCACACACACACGCGCGAATTAGAGGCCACCCCCACACACAAACCACACACACAAACACACACACACACACACACAGATTAGAGGCCACCCCCCACACACACACATGGGCTAGATTGTATAGGTGGGTATGTGTATAAAGTGTGTGTGTGTGGAATGTGTATAGTGTGTGGATGTGTATATAGTGTGTGTATAATGGGGCATGTGTGTGCGTGTGTGTGTGTATGTGTGGATGTGCATATAGTGTGTGTGTGTATATAGTGTGAAAGTGTATATATATAGTGTGTGTGTATAAGGTGTGTGTATATAGTGTGTGTGTGTGTGTACACGTATTATTTGTGTATACAGTCAGAATTATATGCTGTGGCCATTTTGCAGACATAGAAATACTAGAAGGCTCAGAAGTTTGCATAGATCTACACAATGACACAATTTCTAAGATATACATTTGATTTTAGCTGTGTAGCCTACTTAAGTCGGGAAGGATACATCGAAAAAAAAAGCATTCAAGTTCATGCGTTTGAATGCATTCATTCAAACGCATTCAAGTTTCAGGACTACAATTATTTAATCTGTGGATGGATCAAGGAAATATTGACTTTTACAACATCGCTGTCAACACAAAGGAAGGTCTGTCCGTCTACAGTAGGCTACACGTTAACCTCGTACTACGGTGGTAGTAGGCTCCTGTACTGAAATGACAGTTATATCTGTTGATCTGTCCTACAGTCAGATTTTCCTACCGTAGCAGTACATTTAGGTTTTATCTACAGGACTAAAAGTGGGTTCATTCAATAGATGAACATAACGTGACCCGTAGGCAACTTAAATAGAGATACAAACCATAATGGTAGGCTACTTTTAAAATAGGGCGATTTTAGACCTTGTCAAGATTTGATAACTTACTAATTGACTGGTTGTGTTTTGTTTATTTAACAATCTGTGCTTGGCCATATTAGTGTGTGTGTGTGTGTGCGATCACATTGCATCATGGGCAACATTTTGCAGTCATTAATGAGAGCTGCATATGCTAGGCTACTAACCTACCCTACTGTATCCTGCCTGTGGCAAAATTATTCTAACACACTTTACAATGAGGGGTAGGATTGAAATATGTTCTGTTTATCTTGACTACTGTAGCCAATGATCTCTCCTACGATTACTCAGCTCATTAATTTCTTTCCTGTGGTGTTTTAGAACAGTTGTGACAGAAATGTTTCCACACATTTTTGTTTACTTCTACAACCATTAATAACCAGTAGTGCCTATAGCCTACCATATTTGGCTGTAGTGGTTTTAGTCTAATCTAACATTAACTAGCTAGCGATAATAGTTTATAAAACAGCAGTAATAAGGTTATCGGCTGTCAACGGTGTAACTGAAGAGCTGGTATTGATCAGCTATTCAATGCACAAAACTGACTTCAAAGTCTACAAAATGGCCGCAACAGACCATGCTGACATCATGTGAATACTATGTATATATAAGGGGTCAGAGGTCATACGGAAGCACTGTGGCCGCTCCCCGCTCCAGTTGCCCCGCCCTTGACACGTCAATACACTGGGCAGTGACAGCTGGTAACCTTGGTTACAGGAGTAACTGATGCTGGCGCCCCAGGCGAAGTCAGTGCCCACCACCTGTCCATTAGGGATGGGGGGCGGGGCTCCACACACAATGGCTGCCAGACACACCAATCAAAACACAGGTTGATTGAACCATGCACGTTACATCATATCTCAATAGTAGAGCCTGTGCATATCTACATCTATTACATCTACTCCGTATATCTACAGTAGAAGATTTACTACGCTGTATATCTACAGTAGAACATCTAATACATTATTATCTACAGTAGAACATCTATTACGCCTTATATTTACAGTAGAACACCTATTACGGTATACATCTACAGTAGAACATCTACTACACTATATCTACAGTAGAATATATACTGCACTGTATATCTACATTAGAACATCTACTATGCTGTACATCTGCATTAGAACATCTACTACATTGTAAATATCTACAGTAAAATATATTTTATGCCGTATATCTACAGTAAAACATCTACTACACCATATATCTACAGTAGAACATATATTACACCGTATATTTACAGTAGAACATCTACTACACTTTATATCTACAGTAGAACATCTACTACGCTGTATATCTACATTAGAACACCTATTATGGTGTATATCTACAGTAGAACATCTATTACGCTATATATGTACAGTAGAACATTTACTATATTGTATATATCTACAGTAGAACATCTACTACACCATACATCAACAGTAGAACATATATTACACCGTATATTTACAGTAGAACATCTACTACACTTTATATCTACAGTAGAACATCTACTACGCTGTATATCTACATTAGAACACCTATTAAGGTGTATATCTACAGTAGAACATCTACATTGTATATCTACAGTAGAACATCTATTACGCTATATATGTACAGTAGAACATTTACTACATTGTATATATCTACAATAGAACATCTATTACGCTGTATATCTACAGTAGAACATCTACATTTTATATCTACCGTAGAACACCTTTTACTCTGTATATCTACAGTAGAATATGTATTACGCCCTATATTTACAGTAGAACACCTATTACAGTATATATCTACAGTAGAACACATATCACACTGTATATATACACAGTAGAACATCTACTACACTATATCTACAGTAGAATATCTACTATGCTGTATATCTACAGTAGAAAATGTACTATGCTGTACCTCTACAGAGCGGCTTGGTCCCGTTCCAAGTGCGGTCCCGTGTGCAGGTGAGGCTGGCTGCCCGCTCGGCGTCCATGGTGAAACCCGGAGAGCACTGGAACATCACACTGTGGTCATATGTGAAGTCACTCCCGATCCGCACACCGTTAGCTGGAACGCCCGGATCACCACAGTTGATCACTGCAGAGAGAGAGAGAGACCAGAGGTTTATACACACTGCAGAGAGAGAGAAAGAGAGATAGAGAGAGAGAGAGATAGAGAGAGGCTAACAGGCAGTATAATAAGGGGCGTGGCTAACAGGCAGTATAATGAGGGGCGTGGCTAACAGGAAGTATAATAAGGGGTGTGGCTAACAGGCAGTATAATTAGGAACGTGGCTAAAAGGCAGTATAATTAGGGGCGTTACTAACAGGCAGTATAATGAGGGGCTTGGCTAACAGGCAGTATAACGAGGGGCGTGGCTAACAGGAAGTATAATAAGGGGCGTGGCTAACAGGCAGTATAATTAGGAACGTGGCTAAAAGGCAGTATAATTAGGGGCGTCACTAATAGGCAGTATAATGAGGGCCTTGGCTAACAGGCAGTATAACGAGGGGCGTGGCTAACAGGCAGTATAATTAGGGGCGTGACTAACAGGCAATATAATGAGGGCCGTGGCTAACAGGCAGTATAATGAGGGGCGGAGCTAACAGGCAGTATAATAAGGGGCGTGGCTAACAGGCAGTATAATGAGGGGCGTGGCTAACAGGCAGTATAATAAGGGGCGGGGCTAACAGGCGGTATAATAAGGGGCGGGGCTAACAGGCATATAATGAGGGGCGTGGCTAACAGGCTGTATAATAAGGGGAGGGGCTAACAGGCAGTATAATTAGAGGCGTGGCTAACAGGCAGTATAATTAGGGGCGGGGCTAACAGGCAGTATATTAAGGGGCGGGGCTAACAGGCAGTATAATTAGGGGCGTGGCTAACAGGCAGTGTGCTGGGGAAACAGAACCCACCGGAACATTCTGGCATGCTGCCGGTCCATGTGCCGTTGACGGTGCAGTGGCGTGTCAGCAGCCCGCTGGAGTAGAAGCCCTGACGGCAGGCGAAGGTGATGGAGCGGGAAAATGTCAGGCCGTCGTGCACCAGGATCTGGGCGTTCCGAGGCGTCCCCGGGTTCCCACAGGAAACCACTGAGATGGACAAGGAACCGTTAGAAGTCTGCCTGTCTGTCTGTCTGTTTATAGCTGTGTCTGTCTGCCTGTTTATAGCTGTGTCTGTCTGTCTGTCTGCCTGTCTGTCTGTCTACCTGTCTGTTTATAGCTGTCTGTCTGTCTCTTTATAGCTGTGTCTGTCTGTCTGTCTGTCTGTTTATAGCTGTGTCTGTCTGCCTGTTTATAGCTGTGTCTGTCTGTCTGTCTGTCTGTCTGTCTGCCTGTTTATAGCTGTGTCTGTGTGTCTGTCTGTTTATAGCTGTGTCTGTGTGTCTGTCTGTCTGTTTATAGCTGTGTGTCTGTCTGTCTGTCTGTTTATAGCTGTGTCTGTATGTCTGCCTGTCAGTTTATAGCTGTGTGTCTGTGTGTCTGTCTGTCTGTCTGTCTGTTTATAGCTGTGTGTCTGTCTGTCTGCCTGCCAGACAGACAGATGGCAGGCAGACAGACAGACAGACAGTCAGACAGACAGACAGGCAGGCAGGCAGACAGACAGACAGACAGACAGAACACTGTCCCTTTATGTAGCTGTACAATGTCCACTGTATTATTGGGAAGTTCTCAGTCAAGTGTCAATGAAGACACACACACACACACACACACACAAGACCAGATTATGCTTCAGCAGGTCTGCTTGTCAATGTGCAGGTGTACGCTGACATGCTCAGTATTTATAGTTGTGCAGCCTAGTTGCGTTGCAATTTACTGAGGATGTCAAGCCCCAATATACGGAAATGATGTCGGGTTAAATTGAGTGTAAACAATCCCAGCGACTCTCTTAGTTACACCAACATTGACCATGAGACACTGTCAGTAGAAGAACACACGTCTATTTATAGAAGACCGTGCTCTCCATACGCAGCCTGGCTCTAAGGACCAGTGTTCTCCATATGCAGCCTGGCTCTAAGGACCAGTGTTCTCCATATGCAACCTGGCTCTAAGGACCAGCGTTCTCCATACGCAGCCTGGCTCTAAGGACCAGTGTTCTCCATATGCAGCCTGGCTCTAAGGACCAGTGTTCTCCATATGCAGCCTGGCTCTAAGGACCAGCGTTCTCCATATGCAGCCTGGCTCTAAGGGCCAGTGTTCTCTATACGCAGCCTGGCTCTAAGGACCCGTGTTCTCCATATGCAGCCTGGCTCTAAGGACCCGTGTGGATCTGTGCAGTGTCCCTAAGCAGTCGCGTTTGACATTGAAGCATAAACCAGGCTTACGACAACACACACACACACACACACACACACACACACACACAGACACCCCCCACCCAGGGCGGTCCTCACCGTGACACTCAGGCTGTGTCCCCTGCCAGGAGCCGTTGGCCAGGCAGGAGCGCTGGGAGGAGCCGGTCAGCGTGTAGCCCGGCTCACAGCTGAACCGCACCAGGCTGCCCACAGAGAACTGCTCCCCCAGACGGATGCCGTGCACTGGGACCCCCGGGTCCCCACACAGCCCCGCAGAGTCTCCTGAACCAGGACCAGACCAGACCAGACCAGGACCAGATCAGGACCAGACCAGGACCAGATCACATTAGAACACATCAGAATTATGGTGCATATGTACTTTATATATGCAGTACATACAGTATACAATACATATAGAATATATACAGTATATAGGTATACTATTATATTATACTATACTATATAACTATACTATAATATATATGGTACTATACCAGAGCAATGTGGCAGAGTATATACAACATATACATATTGTAGGTACACTATACTACAGTATTTACTGTACATATCTACTATTAAAATATAGTGCAGGTATTTAGCAGAGCAGAGAGGCAGAAAGCCACTGTAGTGTGTATATATAGTACATATCTAGTATGTACTATATAGTGTGCACTATATACTATATAGTATGCAATATACCTGAGCAGTGAGGCAGAGAGCCGCTGTAGTGTGTATATACAGTAGATATGTAGTATGTACTATATAGTGTGCACTATATACTATATAGTATGCAATATACCTGAGCAGTGAGGCAGAGAGCCGCTGTAGTGTGTATATACAGTAGATATGTAGTATGTACTATATAGTGTGCACTATATACTATATAGTATGCAATATACCTGAGCAGTGAGGCAGAGAGCCGCTCCAGAGCCCGTCCTCCAGACAGACGCGTGTCGTATTTCCCAGCATGCTTCGTTGGCCCAGACAGCTGTAGCGAATCACGGAGCCCACCGTTCGCCGGTCACCTGACACCTGGGCGTAGGGCGGGATGCTGGGCCGCTCACACTGCACCACTGGCCACACACGCACACACACACACACACACACGCACACACACACACACACACACACACGCACACACACACAAACACATGGAGAATTTAATGATAGTTAGTCTCTCACCTTGGAAACAATAGGTGCTCTGTGACACCTCTAGTCTCAAAGCAACAGATTTAACAGACCACTGTGCATGTGTGTGTGTGTGTGTGTATGAGTGTGTGTGTGTGTGTGGGTGTGGGTGCATGTGTGTGCATGTGTGTGTTTGTGTGCATGAGTGTGTGTGCGTGTGTGTGTGTGCATGTGTGCATGAGCGTGTGTGTGCGTGTGTGCATGTGTGTGTGCATGAGCATGTGTGCGTGTGTGTGTGTGCATGAGTGTGTGTGTCTCACAGAGGCACTTTGGCAGGGCACGGTCCCAGGTTCCGTCTCCTTGGCAACAGAGCGTGCTGGAGCCCAGCAGGTAGAACCCTGGGCTGCAGCTGAAGGTGACGGTGGTCTGGAAGCTGTAATGGTGGGCCCCACTGGAGAATACCTGGCGCACGCTGCTCTCCACCTGGCCAGGGTCCGAACAGTTCACCACTACAGCCAGGGACACACAACACACATCTTCACGCTGGTCTGTTTAATACTAGGCTGGTGTTTAATACTAGTCTAGTGTTTAATCTGGTGTTTAATATTAGTTAGTATAATCCTAATCCACCTGGAATAACACCTGGAATATTACTCAGGACCCTCACCATGGTTGGCGGGGTCACTAAATGCATTACATATTTAAACCATTCCATGACCATGTGAGCGATGAGCAGCGTATTGCGTCACCTAAAGCAACATCACACACACACATACGTACTGTGACACTTGGGCAATGCTTTGCTCCATTGGCTGTTGGACTGGCAGCTGGAGTCTACCGCCCCCTGCAGGACGTATCCAGTACTGCAGACAAATCGTACTACATCGTTGAGGTTGAACTGCGTTCCCAGGGTAATACCAAACGTTGGGTTGCCTGGGTGACCGCAGGTAATAGCTACAAAGTAATAAAAAATAATTATAATAAAACACACATACATATAAAAGCTCATTAACATAGAGAACAGAACCGGCATCATAATAATATTATACAGATAAATATTAGGGGTTAAACGGTTCACCAAATCTACCTCATACCTCGTATTCTGAGCTATATCTTGGTTTTATTTAAAAAATGTTCCATGAGGTGTCAAAACTGGGATTTGTTTCGGCCCTTTATTACATTCACTCTGTATACTAGGATTTATATAGAGTATACACTCCATCCATCAATCCATCTTCTCCCGCTTATCCGGCGTCAGGTCACGGAGGCAGCAGCTCCAACAAGGGACCCAAAGGCCAGTGTGGAGATATAGGGAGTTTCTCAATGTCAAGGATGCTTCCTTGGTAGGACGGATCCTTCCAAGTGCCTTCCTAGTCGGGTCCTTCCGAGGCTAGTAAAGACATTTGAAGAACACGTAATGGAATGGCCTAGCTAGTAGCTAGTGTGCAAGATTATGGCATTCAAAAAAAGTCTTTCCTTGACATTGAGAAACACCCATAATCTCTCCACCTAGTCCTGGGTCTTCCCCAAGGCCTCCTCCCAGCCGGATGTGCCTGGAACACCTTCCAAGAGAGACGCCCAGTGGGCATCCTTACTAGATGCCCAGGATGCCCCCTGGGTGCCTCAAACTACCTTAACTGGCTGCTAGGTCATAGATACGGTCACCTTATCTCTAAGGGTAACGCCAGCCACTCTCCTGAAAAAACCCATTTCAGCTGCTTGTACTCGTGATCTTGTTCTTTGCGGTAAAGTGATTGCAATACCTCTCCCGCAGCTCTGATTCTCCGGCCAATCTCCCGCTCTAATGTCCCCTCACTCGCAAAAAAAATACCCTGATGTTATTGAACTCCTTCACTTAGGGTAAGGACTCATTCCCTACTTGGAGTAGGCACTCCATCTCCATCCTGCTGAAAACTATGGCCTCAGATTTTGACGTGCTAATTCTCATCTCAGTGCTTCACACAACTAAATCCTAGCTGTGAACCGATCCAGTGAGTGCTGGAGGTCACCGATGTGTGCTGGACCGATGATGCCATCAGGACCACATCATCTGCAAAACGCTGCGATGAGATCCCCAAAGTGATCTTGTGAGATTCAGTTTAATTTCGCCGTGAGAATTACGCTGGAAAGCCTCGGAATAATTTTGAATGTGTCCGAGTAGCAACTACCAGTAGTAGTAACTTTCCAATCAGCGTCATGTTTATAACTATATGGGCGTGGTTTAGGTGTGCCGACCATAGTGCCGACAGCTAAAACGACCATATAGTTTATCCAGTCAAAAAGTACAGCCACTCACAAACAGTTTCAATGTACGGCTCCCCAGATGGACGTGTGATATTATAACAATTCCTCCGGCATGTCAGGTTATAGTATAGATGGGTAGGCAATAGACTTCCCTGCACACCCTTCATTGTAGTGACGGGGGTAAATTAAACCATGAATGAGAAAACATGCGTGTTGGTGTTGTTTGGATAACTATAGAAAGGCTCAGTGGTTCTAATCTAGTGTTAATTGTGAAATGAAACATTTGTTTTGCTACAGTAGCGTATATAGTATACAGTATAAAAGAGCTCAACAGGCTGTGCCTGCTGTTGGGGGCGAGTGTGTGCAGACCGCGGTTCTGTCGTCTGGAACCGTGACACGAAACCGTGTTACAGAACCGTTACACCCCTAATATACAGTATATACATTTATAATATACAGTGATAATATTGTGGATTGTGATCTTAAAATGGAAAAACTGGCTTCTTTCAACTAAGGTTACTAACTAAGGTAAAGCCATTTTTATCTTTTAATGATTTTGAGTAAGTGATACATGCTAGTATTACATCACGCTTAGATATAGGTGTAAGTAAGGCTTCTCTCTCGAGACTACAGTTAGTTCAAAATGCTGCCGCACGGCTTCTCACTGCAACTAAAAAACGGGAACACATATCGCCTGTTCATGCGTCTCTTCACTGGCTTCCAGTTCGTTTTAGGATTGATTTTAAAATCCTATTATTTGTTTTTAAATCTCTTCATGGGCGAGCTCCGCCATTTATTTCTGAACTTTTAAAACCCTATACCCCAACAAGGGCATTAAGGTCTGCTGAAATACAGCTCCTGGTTGTCCCTAAAACGCGGCTGAAAAATACTGGAAACCGAGCCTTTGCAGCCGCAGCCCCAAGATTGTAGAATGAGCTCCCCCTCCTGATTAGATTGGCTTCCAGCTTTTGTGTTTTTAAATCACAACTAAAAACACATTTCTATTTGTTGGCTTTTAAACTTGTCTGAGCTATTTTTACGTTGCTGTGCTGTTCTACTGGTTTTATTGCTGTGTGTAACCTGATTGTTATTATTGCTTATGTGGTATGTATTGTACTAGCACTTTGGTCAACTTTGTTGTTATAAATGTGCTTTATAAATAAAGTGGATTGGATTGGAATATGCAATTATAATATACAGTTATAATATACAGTGACAGACATTATCAATGAATAATGAATGTGTGTGTAGTGTACAGCGTGTATGTGTGCTTGTGCACGTACGAACGCAGACGGGCGTGTGACCAGACCAGCGGTGGTCCTGCTCACATATCCTCACGGACACGCCGATCAGTCGGAAGCCAGGGTTGCACTGGTAGACCACACTGCCCCTGTAGTTGTAGTTCTCCCCTGTGACCTGGCCATTCACGACAGGCTCAGGACCCCCACAGTGGCCCGCTGGGTGTGTGTGCGTGTGTGTGTGTGTGGGGGGGGGGGGTCACAAATGGAGATATACACACAAATATAGACAGAAATCAAGATAAATCATTATTAAGACACAAGAATATAGAAGAGGAGACACATAAAGATAAAACAACATAGGATGAGACACAAGAAGATAAGATAAGACACAGTATGACAGGAGACAGAAGATAAGATAAGACACAGTATGACAGGAGACAGAAGATAAGGTAAGACACAGTATGACAGGAGACAGAAAAGTTAAGACACAGTATGACATGAGA
>JAODUH010050682.1:0-19027 GCA_027564835.1 Typhlichthys subterraneus
GTCAGCAACACGCATGTAAATACAATATTATCAACATGGCTTTACTGTCTCATGTCAGCAACACGCATGTAAATACAATATTATCAACATGGCTTTACTGTCTTGTGTCAGCAACACGCATGTAAATACACTATTATCAACATGGCTTTACTGTCTCATGTCAGCAACACGCGTGTAAATACACTATTATCGCGGTCAAAAAAATGATCGAGGTTCATTTTATACATCGCACAATAAGTCTATACAGTAATTATCGCGACAGGCCTATATATACACAGACACACACACAAACAGGAGCATTCCCTTTAAATTTCCTTTCTGTTGTCCAGGTGATGTGCCAGTCCCATCAAGAAGCATCATGTTTGTTACCTCGGATCATGTAAATGAGTGCAATGGGGGGGAAGAATCTTGAGATAGTTATCTCGAAATTGTGACTATAGTTTTATCTGGAATCGTGCAGCCTTACACATAAGCAGTACATCAGAGCTAAATGATTACTTAGCGATCAACTGGTCCTCAACATACATATTTTACTGTGTGTTTGGGCTTTGACGCACTGAAAACCCCTGGTTATTTGACAGTTAGTCTATGTATAGTTTTATATTTATAGTTCTTATAGGGAAATGAACAGAGTTGTGATTTCAACAAATTACTCTTTCCGCAAAATGAAATGTATAAGCTTTAAAACTGTTACCACTCTGATGTCAAGACTGTTACCACTTGATCACTGATAAGTCAGAAAAACTGACCCTAAACAGTAATCTGACATGCCAGAGGAATTGTTGTCACAAGTCCTCACGGCGAAATGAAACTCAAGCGATGTTCTCGCGAGGCTACCTCAACAGTGTAAACGGGACTGTGGCTACCACTGTATGTCATCAGTGGGTACATGCGTAACTGTTTCGAGCGCTTCATGAAGCCTCAAATCAATTGTTTCAATTGTCTCTGTATCGGACAGCCTCAGTCAGCCCTTCACTCATCACTATATCGGACTTAGTAATATTATTTGTTTCGTTACACCAGACAAACGAGGACATTGCACAAAGCGTGCTTGATAACGCGCACACAACCCCAGAGAAAGATAACATTGTCACGGCGTCAGCGGCCTTCTTAGCAGGCTAGGCCAGGCTAGGCTAGGCTAGGCCAGGCTAGGTTAGGCCAGGCTAGGCTAGGCCAGGCCAGGCCAGGCTATGCTAGGTTAGGCCAGGCTACTCACCACTCTCTGAAGAGCGTTCGGCGAGACTAGCGCTCGGCGAAGTCATCGACGATGAGCACGATATCAGTCTTCTACGGCCTGTCGTTCTTATTTGATAACATGGACATACACTGTTTTGTCATGTACCGTATGTATTAGGCCATAAGAACTGTATTACTGCACGCAGCCGTTACTCTCTGAATAAGGCTCAAAGCAGAGAGTAATTTAACAATTATAAAATCTGCTTAAAGCCTCAATGTTACCAAACAGCGGAATGTATCTCCGTCCTGTGAGCATGCGCATTCGCGTCTCTACCACGAATCATGGCTACGAAGTCACACGAATCCAAACGAACCATGATGCGAAACTATCTCTGTGCGTTCATGGTGGTGGAACGTTCGCTACAAGTTCAATGAACGCGAACGTCCGTGGAATGGATATCAGGTTAGAAAACATGGAGGAGTTGGGCTGTCCGTTGGCTGTGGGTTGAACAACGCTCACACATGGCTAACAACAACAACGCAGTACAGATGAGCGAGATTATGGTAGATTCAACATGGCTCTAGAACCACTTCTGTCGGTGCAAAGCGCACTGTTCCAATTGAAAGATCTGTTCATAATGTCTGCCAACATATTAGATTTCAGAATTTCAGGCATTTCATATCAGAATGAGATGGCATGCAATTAAGGTGGGAATATGTAATAAACCCGACCTTTTTTAATGGTATTAAATAGTGATGAAGACTTCTTCTCACAAATACTTAAAACACCCAGGTAAATAAGATGCTACAATTCCTACACGCAATTGAGCAACAATCGCTACGACCATTAAACTGAGCAAACGGTTTTAAAGTAGTTAAAGAACGTTATGAATGTTTTCGAGGAAACGGGTTGCTCAGTGAAAAAGTTAATTGAACGTGCAGAACGTTCAGTCCACTGAACGCACCCAATGCTCTTATAAACTGGTAGTATTTGGTGTGTGCATAAAAACAAACCGTATCAGGTCACAATACTTTATTGATCCTCGAGGGGAAATAGTAGTTGTTCCAGCTGCTCAAGGTTAACAGAAATAATAATAATGTGTATTCTTATATAGTAGCCTAGCCTATCTTACAAATCACACAGAAGTACAGGAAGTACAAATAAAAACATATATATATACACATATACATACATATATATATACATATATATATATATATATATATATATACACACACACACACACACATACATATATATATATACACACACACACACACATATATATACACACATATATATGCACATATACATATACTGTATATATACACATATATATATATATATATATATATATATATATATATAATACACACATATACTGTATATACACATACACACATATATACACACACACATACACACACAGCCGTTTTCTAACACATAAATTTATGGATGAGACAAGGGGAGGGGGTTCAGTAGCGTACAATAAACCTACCATTGTAGAAACTACCAGAAAGAACACATCAAGCCATTATTTAAACAAATTTTCTAACTGTTGAACCATGCCTCCATGCCTCGAAAGCCCAATTTAATCGTGGCATTGTGTAATAACAAGTCTATTGCACCTCCATGAGCGAATTATATAATTTTAAAGGGTTCTGTATTGCTGAAAAGTATGTAATTATGTTTGGTTGGTACAGAAATGTACTAAAAACATAGTTTTAATAGTTTTATGTTTCATAGAAAATGCCTTCTGTTGTGATACACCAGGATACATTAATCACTTAATAAACATAAATAATAGGCATTTTATTAAAGGATATTACATTATAATATATTATATATTGACAATGAGTCATGCACTGCACAAAACTGCCCATAGCCTGAGACTTCCCAGACAGATGTACAGCAAATATAATAAATCTCATGAAAATAAATATTTTAAAATGTAACAAGATAACTTGATACTAATAGTATAAAAACATTTACTCAAACTAGGCTATTTAACTAACTTTATCTTATATCATAAAAAAAATATAAAAAGTATCTAAGGCTACGTAAAATAATTGTGTTAATTTCTGTTTTCCTTGACGCAGTGTGGAAAAAAATATAAAAGTTTTTCACGGAAAAAAGAACAGGTCGTTCTGATTAAATGTGGGTACAAGTTAACCCTCCTTGCCTATGTACAGCTTTTGTTATGGACCTCTCGAGACAGCTAAAGACAGCAAACATCTTGGAACATGACTTATCACGTTATCTTTACATCAAATGTATTACAAATCACGGAGCATGGCAGCGTTGCGCAAAACAACCCAATTTTCACCAAATATGCAGGAGAAGATGCTCAAAGATTATCTTAAATTTCAATTAAATTATCGTTTACGATAGAAATAAAGGGTATGGGTTTTTTAACCGTAAGGAATGCAAGTGGTCTAGCCAATTAGTCTTGTGAGGAAAGAAAGGAGCAGTCTAAACGCAGAGATTGACGTGTTCCAATTGTAGTCCGCTAACCATGTTGAAAAGTCAGCTGGCCATTCATCTAAATCAGTGTCAGAGAGCGCTGTCATGACTTGCGGGACAGCTCGCAGTCCCTGGTTTCACTGTCCGCCCCCTGTCATCTCGTGCTGGGGCGGAGGTGCAGAAACGCTGCATGTGTTTACACTAGGCATTCCTTTGGCCAGTGTAAAGGCACGAGATCTGGGAAAAGGCATATATCAGCCAGTCGGGGCTGTTTCCACTGCTGAAATTTATGACCTACAAAGCAGGAATGAAATATGGCAATTTAAGACCATTTTACGCACGCCTGTGATACACAACATGGGGAAGATCCGTATCTTAAACAAGTGACTCTAGAACGTTGGTTTAAGGCTTTAGTGACAGAACAGCCTGTTCATACACACCAAGGGTTGCAGATAGATATGGCCTACCTTTAAGATTTTTGAAATCATGTCTATGAATTAGTGGAATGTTCTCGGATCCACGATTGTGTTAAAACATATGAGGGGCAAAAGCTGGCCCTACTGTGGGATTATTAAACTGCTTTATATATGCTATATATATTTAGTTGCTGCTTTATATATAGTTGAGCTTTATGATACACTTAACGCGTTAAATGCAGTGAGACAACAACAAAATGTAACCTACACTGTGCGCTCCGGCGATGGTGCCAGTCTCTCTGAGCCAGTCCACTGATGCATGCTTTCAACGCCTTTTCCTGCAGCATGCACGAAGATGGGCTCGAAGTGTAGAAATCCAGCATTTGTCCCGGGCTCACGGCGAGCAAGTCCATACAATCGAACATGATGGTGCTTTGTGCCGATAAATGCTTTTGTCCCTTATGTATTGTTAAAAAACATCGACACAGGCAGACAAAACTCCAAACTCTGCCCAGTTTGGCACTAAATTATTAGTCTTCGTCCCGAACCGGAATCATCAATTATTGCTGATCAAACTGTTCCCAGCTTGGTGTCAATCTAAACGGTTATTTATCATTTCTGTAAAATGTCCAATTAATGCGACGACATGTCGGTGAGCGAGACACCTCCATAATACTCAGACGTGTTATCGCGAAATGTTTTGCACGGGCCGCTCCGAATGCTCACAGACACAAGGAAACAGTCCTCGGTAAAGCGCGCCGAATTCAATAGCCGATATCTATTTTATCTTATAAACACATATCGCGTTTAAGAAGTCCCTTTAAATAACGGATGTGTTATCCTTCCTCCATGCAGCTCATTTCCAACTAGTTTTGCCACAGAGAATGAAAGATTGAATTGCCTAATATATGCGAGTGAACTTTCTGTGAACCCTTCCGAGGCTGCTAACCTTCAAATGACCCAAACAAGTCTGACATCACCAAGTCCCAGGATTCTCACACAGCCTCCAAACCAGCAGCTCCGCAACAAGCAAGCACAGGGCAGGAACGAAGCGAAACATTTATTTTATCCTAGAAAGAACAAGACATGTCGTTTCTTGAAATGTAAAACACAATTTTAGTCCATGGCGCATATCTCTATTTATATGAATATTAAATATTAAATATTTTAGTAGGCTATTTTTACAGCGACAAAAAAAAAATGTTTTATGGGTGAGAAAATACATTTTTTAAACAAAAATTTACTATTTTAGGGGTCACTAAACATTAAAAATAAATTTAAATTAATTTAGTTGTGTAGTGTCTATATAAGTAAAGGACATTTATTTCAGCAAAAATAATGAATGAAATCCCAGAACAAAAAAAACATTTTATTATGAAAAGTAACCTACAGTAAAGCAGTTACAGATGTAGGAGGACAAGCTACACCAAATGGGATACATTTGTACACAATGGTGTTTAGGTGAAAAACAATGTGACAATTGCATTAAACATTGATTGTAAACACAGGATACGTCTATACGTTCTGTAAGTTACAAATCTTATGGAAGGAAGGACCGAACACACTTTCTAATATCTAATGAGGAATGTCTGTATATTTTTATATTTTCTCCATTAAATAGGCTACTTGATTGCAGACCTCCATAATGTATCAGAACATTAGATATAACATGTAAATATTTTATCTAATTCATAGTTGATGAAGGTGTTAGTAATGGGGCTAAAACTGCAATCCTATAAAATTATCCCAGAGTCATGAGATGGATCTAAAAAAAAAAAAAGCTAAGGTGCCGTATAGCCAATATTTCTAAAAGACAGTGGCCCAGAGGAGCATGATATTTAAAAATTATGTTTGTAGGCTATACATTCAGCTCAACTTAGCTGTAAAAAAAAAACCAACGTAATAAAGAAACCTGTCAGGGATATCAGTGTGAAGAAAGAACGTCCTGCTCATCACACTTCTAAGCTTCCCCCGACTCTCAATATGACTTTCTTTCACCTACTCTCACTTTAATCTCAAGCTTCAGGAAGTTAAGCCTCATCACGACCACACAGCCCTTCTCATGTTGAAAAATAATATTGCATCCTGGTTACAGAGTGCTGCCAGGCCGTCCTGTTGAACCTTGTTCAGCATGACGGGTTTAACAGAAATGTCCATGTAAAACAGGGGCTCCCAGCAGTGATTGCCTCCCAAGACTAGCAGTTCTCAAATACCGCCGCCCCCTAACAACACACACACACACAGATTTTTTGGTGCAGAAATGTAGCCATATGCACAAACAATGGCCCGGACAATAAACAGCCACAAATGAAAACAAAGAATGCAGGTTTTATTAAAGATTATACAATTATAACTAGACATAATAAAAGGATTATTTGTAAACCATGGAAGCATCGTATTACCCCTTGGGAGGAGTGGGGGATGTTGTACACCTTTATTTTATTGCTCCCGGGTTGGAAATTCATTTCCTCTTTAGAACCACCTAATTAGGAGCACCTTTTGTAAAAGACTGTCGGAGGGAGAGCATGAGCCGGGCTCTGCGTTGGGCAGGCTGGGTACCGATCCCCCCGGAGCTCATGAATATTGCAGGGAGCCTACAGCTGAAAAAGGAGGCGCTGCAATACTCCCCCTCCTCCACGAAACACACACCGGCTGACCCCCTGCAGTTCGCCCAGTGTAACAGTAACCCCCAAACACACACACACACACACACACACACTTGCTCCCTCTCGCACACAAACCGGCCGGCACAGGTAATGAATCCACCTGAAAATCCACCTGTAATTAGAAGGTGATAATGAACCCATCCATCAAGATAAGCCGCTTTCTGGCATCAGCGCTCCACAGCTCCGGGCAGCGGCTGCCAAAGCTCACCAGCCTGTGACAACCAAGCATCTGATCATTTAATAAAAGGCAGGATGAAGGACCACCCCTTTTCTGGTTGTGTCAGGACCATGCACATACAGTGGTGGCTTCCTTCACAGTGAGTTATTGGCCTGGAGCTCAACACAACAAGCAGCGGATCATTTAACCGCCGTATAATCCGCTATTTCAGGTATCTTCCATTCATTTCCCGTGTGGAAACTTCTAGCAGCTAGATGTGGAGCTCACAATTCTTCAGTGGGTCATGCTGCATTCACAGAGCTACATTTATGTTTCATTAGGTGTCAGTTGTCCTCTAGTTGATTGCCAACATAATTGAAGCTGCGTGACAAAAAAAACATTATTCTAGGGTCATTTATCATGCCAAACTGAGTATGCCTACAGGAATTTAGTGTCTCTATAGAAGTACTGTTAAACCAAGATTAGGATTCATTTGAGGACACCTAATTTGCATACATTCATTATTATTATGTACACTGACAGATTTGATGGATATTTCTCACATTTCAAGCACAAATAAAAAAATATATACACTACTTTTTAATAAATCTGCAGTGCTAAGAATATAAAATAAACGTCTTATGAAAAAGAATGTGATCTGTTTGAGGATCAACATCTTATTCATCTTAGATTAAGAAGACCCATTTCAAGTGACAAACACCTTTACCTTTCGGTCCACTGAGCCACTTCTTGTTTGTGCATCGTTTGAAAATGTATTTCATGTCACACGATGTGACCTTGTCAAACATGAAACCACCCTCTACTACAACATGATGCGGCCCCTTTAACAAAGTATATTCCTAATTAACCTCCATTATTGTAATGGAAAATACAAAAGAAGAGAAGGCAGCACTGCATTATTATTGTGCCTCATCCAGGCTTGCAGCCGGTCTTGTATGCAGACATAACTAACACACAGCTGAATAAACCAGCTGTGTGAGATGGCGTTAGCGACTAGTTCTAAAAACAGCACAATTGAGTCTCAAAATGTCAATGGAGAAAATTATTTGAAAAGAAAAAACTAAAGATTTACTGTACTAAGGGTGCCCTTGTGCTTAGTTGAGGTATGGGCAGGTATCTTCACGGGGGTTAAGGTAGCTTACATCACTGAGAACACCATTCCCCACCAGTTCCCTGTGACCCCCTGACCCTAGGCAGCATTATGCGTTCACTTTCCTTCTCAGTCAGCAGAGGACTGAATACAATCAACAATAACTTTACAAACCCAGCAGCCTCAATAAGAGTCTGTTCTGTTGCAGACAGCCATTTCACCTTCCCACGACTAGTGTGACTATGTCACACCTTCCCAAAATACACATGGACCATGAGCCACTCAAAAACCTTAGGTTAGCATCACCATAGCATTTTGTATAAGATGCAATGCAACAATTGCTCCTCATACTGGTGCGACCTCAGGCTCTATTGGAATACACCAGATTAGTTAGGAGAGATTTCATAGGATGTGATGACAATAAATGACTCCGGCCTTATCCATTAACAACATGTAACAAACATTAACATATACATAACTATAGCGCAGTGTTCCCCAACCCTGGTTCTGGAGATCCACTGCCCTGCAACACACCTGATTCACACGAATAGGTCAGGCTTCTGCAGAGATCGATAAGGACCCATTCATGTGAATCAGTTGTGTTGTTAAACATGCATGGCATGGGGTCCTTCAGGACTAGAGTTGGGAAACGCTACTATAGAGGTACCAACGCCACCTGAGTGCTGCTGCTTCACTATTACATTTACAGCAATACAACTATGAGCTTTGCTTTTACAATTTCAACAATAGGAGTCTGCAAATACTCAGGAGTCACTAATAAGTTATAGCTAAAATAAATGTCTAATTACCGTCATACAGTATTTGCCTAAAGGAACTACTGTAGGTGCTTGGTAGTGTAAAGTAGCGGTGTAGCTGCAACAAAGCGATCCTCCTCTCAAGTGTATGCAAATGTGGCCTAAATGATGTCTGGAAGTCTTGAGTCTTGTGGAGAGGCAGAGCTGATAAGCAGCCTACTCCAGCGCTGCACAGTTGGAAGCCGATCCATACTAAGTAGGAGTTAGGAGAACAGGCCTTCCATGGTTATGACGAGGCATTTCAAACACAAGTGCACATTACGGTCTGCTCTGTGCCAATAGCTAATAAGACTTCAAATGAACCTCATTGGTTCAAGACGCCAGGCATGGGCCAACAGTAGAGAAGAGAGCCCCCATAAAAACAAGTGAGCAATAAAGTGGGCTTGTTTACTGCTAACAACCTAAATACCCTCGGCAATGGGTCCCCTGCTGGAGGTTTGGTTCGATGGAGATGCAGTAATTACAATTGTGTCTAAGTGTCTTAATGGAAGCGCCTCCACTGTTTACTTTTCTCTCCGGTGAAACGTTGCTTGATGGATGGTTTTCATTTCCGATTCAGTCAGCTGTGCGTTTGTATATTTCCGCGCTGTGCCACAGTCAGTCAACACCATGCAGCACAGCCATTTACCCCAAACTCATCCCAAACCTTTTTAGTTGGTTAACTGTAGACCAGCCAACTGCACGACTGTACAGTACAACCCAAACCAATTGTTTATCTGAGAGTAGTCAACTTGCTCCACAGGTCTCTGCACCAATCAGTGCCTGGGCCTCATCCTTGTAAAACCCAGCTGGCTTGGCTGTGATGGACGGCGGTTTAGAGTAAAACCTCTCTCTCTACCTTCCACACCGGCTGTGGAGCTGCCCGTCATCCGGCCTGGCCTTCTGAGGTTCTGGGAGGGATTACGGGCGTTCAGGCAGCTTGGAGATGTGAGCCCCGACCCTTCTGATCTGAGAGGCACTCCGCTATCTCCTCGGCTCGCCCCCGGGGGCCTGTGATTTCACAGGGATTAGCGCACAAAGTCGCCTAATCTCTCCCTCCACTCTCATTCAATTGATGGCCATCGCCTCTTCCCTCCCTGCCCCTTCTGTGAGAGACATACACTACTTTCACTCTCAAACACATTGATATTTATTACACAGATTTATAACGCAGATGTTGCCTAATGTCACAAGAGAGTAAGGGTTTAAGAAAATTCATCCATGTATCGCAATATTACTCGCGCGATACTGTATCAATTCTCTAAACCACAATTAATTATTTTTTTACTCAATTTGTAAAAAGGGACGGTGTACAAAATACATTAACCTCAAAGAGAGGAAAGATGCTTGTTATCAGATCATTTCCAACTGCAGTCCCTGATCAAGTTTAAATAAGTGTTATTTTTTTCAGCAGTGTCACACATTAGCATCGCACATTAGTTTTCCCACACAATTTCAATATATCGCCTTGCTTACAGTATCGCAATATATCGAATTGTGGCCCCTGTATCGTGATACATATCTTATCACCAGATCTTTGACAATTACACAACGCTACAAGATAGTTGACCACTCCAGGTTGAACGTGGGTTTAAAAATCATAACCAGGCAAATACAGACCTGCGTATCTGAACGTTAAGGTCATTGTCATGCTGCAGGTTTCAGTATTCCTAACATTGATTGAAAGAGAGGTCAGACTCACAGCTATTGCATTTATGAGCAGCAGTGGTGCTCGTTGGTTTAATTTCCCTTTCAGAAAACAGTAATAACTTCCCTCGCCCCCCCATTAAGTGTTGCAAATACTTCAGACTGGTACCAAATGGCAGAGCACAGACGACTAATTCAATCAGAAAGCCCTAGGGCAGCCTTACATGGCTAACTACATCACGGCTAAACATCTTGATTTTATCAGAATTATAGAAAATGACAAGTGAACTCAATGTGAACCACAGAGTCGGCGTGGAATCCTCGTATTGGCATTTCTTAATCTAAGCAGGCTGGTGCCAGAAAAATCAATACTTTTCAGCCCTGCTTTTCTCTCAACGAGTCTCAACAGCTTGGTGAAGAAACAAGGCAAGGAGAAAAAATAAACAAACACATAACAAAGCTATGTTTCCTGAAACAGAGTCTGCAGTCTAGACTAGCTATGACGTAGCAGAAAATGGGACTTTTTTCCCCTAGTGTTGGCTGGGACAAATGAACAAAACAAAATTGAGAACTTATTGTGTACGGTATGCGTTTGATGTGCTTTCACAATTCTTTATATATGAGATATGTTAACTGGGATCGTCCTCAGACTATGAATCACATCTTACTTCGGGAGCCATTGCTGAATAAAGTTGAAAAGCCAGTTAAAGGATGAAGTACAGTAGCAGGGGCTTTTAAAACAAGGAAATATTTAACACAGTTTCATGACTGGCATATTTAGCACTGTACTGTACAGTGAAACCACATATGTTGGAGCCACATAAATAAAAAATATATACAAAGAAGAAAAAACAAAGTGTGGAAAAAGGTTGGGAAAAAGGAAAACTCAGAAGGGCTCTTTTCAGTGCAAACAAGCTTGCTTTTCATCAGGTGCCATTACAAGCCCCATTCACATTACTGGATTGAGTCCATGCAGCATAACCAAGGTGCTGACAGGAGCTGATTAGCCAATCACTCCTGCTCCCCCCGGCAGAGAGCAGAGGAGGGGGCTGTGTGTGTGTGGGGGGGGGGGGAAGGGGGGGTCACCCAGAGGACAGGAATGCAGGAGGGCCTTTCTTGTGGGCCCGACAGCCACCATGCCACATTGGCCTGTTCAGGGGACGTGGAAGCCCCCTTATTCCAGCCCCCGATCACGATCTCTCTCTCTCTTCTTTCACAGCACACTCATCTCCTTCCAACTGCTTCTCCTCAGCCCCCCTAACCCCGCTCCCAACCCCCCTCCCCTGCCTGTTATCTTCTGCTCATCTCTCCATCTGCATCTGTTTATAACCGTTGTCTTATTCGCCATTACTGGGAGAGGCAGGCTGCTGCAGCTGAGTTCCCGTCCTAGTCACATCCACTCACTCCCTGCTAAGTGGTGATGCGGAGACGCCGGTGTCGTCGCTGTCGCCGTGTGTTAAACAAATGTGCTAGCTAGCACTTTCAGGAGCCGCTTCGGGGCACTGGGTCAAGTGTTGGCCATAAGGACCCATAAAGAGGACAGACAGACAGACAGACAGACAGGCAGGCAGGCAGACAGGCAAAACACACAGTAGCCACCGCTAATTCTTGAATAACAGCGAGGCAATAATGTAATAACTAATAATAATAATTTAAAAATAACTAATAATTCACACTATTATATGTAGTAATGTAAACCTCTGGTAATCACTCTTATTTTATATTACCGTACTCAAGCCTATTATGAAAAATAATGTATTAAAATGTCTCCTTTCTAAACAGCCTCGAGTCCGTGAAGAGAAGTAGTGTCTTCCTTATTCAACTGTCTTGTGACCGCTCCTTTGCATTGCTGCTTCATCTAGCTTGTCATTGCTAACCTGCTCTTGGAGCTCTGCTATGTACCGCTGGTCAGCAGTAGCCCAGGAGTACGTGGTTTAAAGAATAAATAAAATAATAAATAAATAAAATGTGGACAGCCTTCACATATAAACAGCCTTGTTTATCCTCTCCACCAAATGCACCAGTCTGCTGGCCTTCCCCCAAGACAAACGCACTCAAGGGGTTCTGTTCATGTCCGTGGGTTGTGTGCCGGTGAAGACCGTGTAACCTCCAGCCAAGCAGCAAATTGGAGAGATTGAAGAGAAGTCTCTCTATGCGACGGCCCCTAAACCCCCCGATAGCGAGCTATCTCTTTCAGCCGCTGCCTTTATACCAAGGGGTGCTTTTTGTTATTTTTTGTTATTTTTAATCAAAAAGCCTCACACTAACTGAACACAAACCGCCATCTCGCACAAGCCAAGAGCTACATTGTGACCGGGGGCTATATATAGCAATGCCTATACAAAAGGACTGCGCTTGCATTCATGCAGCAAGCTCAAGGCTCAGAGGCACGCACACACACGCACACACCATGATGGATCACGGTAAAGACAGCGGGGTTCAGAGTGTCTGTGGGAACAAGTCATTTTCACACGTCTGTTAATACTGCCCATATGCCCACTCAGCGACAGACTGACCGAGCATACAGACAACACGACGCAACATTACCGACATATCGCTTCTTTTTGACATACAGTACGTGCACATGCGTGTGTGTGTGTGTGCGCGCGTGAGCATCCCTGCATTCCTGCTGGTATTTGCATGTTTCTATGCGCTGTGCCCTACACCAGCATGTGCAGACATTGGGTCTATTAGGCCCGGCTCTCTCTGTAAACAGGAGCACGGGTTGTTCCCCACTTATGGCAGAGTGCACAGGCGCTGCACTCGCCCCCACGCAGTACTGCAGGTTTTACTTACAGACGCGCATTAAATGGCGTCTTTGTCGGAGAGCTTAAGAACGCCGTGCACTTCCAAGAAGCCCCATTCCCACCTCCTGCCTCTGAGTCACAATGGGGTGAAACTTTAAAAACACACACATTCACCAAGCCACAGCTCAAAGCATTTCCTCCCCCCCACCGCAGCGCATATGACCTGACTAATGTAAACCTCCCTAAAGGTGATTAGACTTCATCTTAGCCTTTGGTCCACTCGGGGTCCTTCTATACACACCTCCTCCCCCACCCACCCACCACTCCTGCGATGAAATCTGTGACCCTGAACAGCCGCACACCCCCACCACCACTTTCAGAAGGGTTCTTTTGAAGCGAGCCACAACACCGCGGCCGAGGAGATGACAATGCTGATGCTCCCCGGCTGCTTTCTAACTGTGGGGTCTCAGTGCAAACACTACTCTGAGAACTGTTTTTGTGTCGTCGTCCCCCTCTCCCCCCCCCACCCCCACCAATTGTCTCATCTTCAAGGGGCAATAAATTAGATACGGGACAGGCAGACAAGCTGCTACAGGGCGAGAATAAGAATGCCGCCGTTTAAAAGGCCCGGCTTTCAATCAAAGTCCATTCAAAGAATAGTTGGGGTTTTTGTATGGCCGCATGTTGTGCCTATTAATGAATGTACAAAAGGAGCCATTTTCGTGATTTATGGGCGGCATCCAGTGTGCGAGTGTGTGAGTGTCCACTGCGACCACAGGCAGTGCAGAATAATGTGGCTCCGGGTCTGGATTAATACTGCAGACACCTACAGGTAAACAAGACTCAACACAGGTCACTTCAACAGGAAACATGGTGAGCACGTATGTCTAAGGTGACCAAGACAAGCAACTCACAATACTACAGCTCGTAACACTAAGAGGCGTAGAGCCTAACCATCGCTTGAATTAATTACCGACAGCCACCTTATCATGTTATGCAACACAGCGCAAACGCATCCATCTACCATGACAGCTGCCTAGAATCCAAGAAGAACCGTTTGTACTGTTACACATAGTAGCCTTCCCACCCACGTCTTCAAACGACTGCGTTATCAGTGCACTGTCTCCGTCAGTGCTCGCCAGTGACGGTGCAAAGTCGCGACACGGCATCAACATCAACAACATCAACCACCTTCCAGATGTGAGCCAGATGTTAGTGCGTGCAACGCCCAATACGTCAAGTCTTCAGCCACGTGATTTGGAGGGGCCAGGCCAATGGATGGAATGTGCGTCTGTGTAATGCATCATATACACATGAAGGCGGGGGTGAATATGAACTAATGTTGAACTGTGGGAGGGAACAGAACACATTCCCGGGTGGGGGGGGGGGGCAAGTATATAAAATGAAGTTTCAAAAGCGTAAAAATATAACCATCATTATCTGTTCTGGGGGTGTGTCAGCAGAAGGCGCTGCAGCCACACCCATTGCGTGTTCTACGGTAAACTTCATACCGTGGTGTTGTGCCAAAAAGATACACTTTTATATCCTTATGGTGTTATGGGGAGGGGTAAGCAAATTGGCAGACCATCTACGTATCTATTCCCACGTTTCTGGTCCTCCTAAAAAATCCTGAACAGAGAAATTATGAAATACAGTTTAATGGTCTAACTATACAATACTACATAGTTAACAGTGTTTTAACATGGTTAAAGGAATGGATTTCTAACATATATAAGTATTTCCAAGTAAATCTCTGTATTTGCTTTACACAATCTTGAATGTTAATGTTTTTCATCATGTACCACATTGACATTCACCTATGCATCAAATCCCATAGGGAATGAAAACAGGGCCATTTGGACCCTTGTTGTGCGTTCTAATAGCCTGACACTCCAGAGGAATAGTTGTCACAAGTCCATCTGGGGAACGGTAGGCCTTCATTGAAACTGTTGGTGAATGGCTTTACTTTCAAAATAATACTTCAATCTGAAGTTGATTGAATGAACCATCTGGTCGTTTTCGCTGTTTGCACACATAAACCATACCGATATAGCTATAAACACAACTCTGATTGCAAAGTTCAGTTGCTCCTCGGACACATTCAAAATGATCCCTAGGCTTTTTAGACCGATTCTCACGGCAAAATTATCTGAAGCTTGCAAGATCATCAGGATGGTCTCGCAAGGCTAGCATTCTAAGGTTACTAACATGAAAAAAGATTTTACTCAAAAAGTACAAAATCTAAAATGTATGTAATAACACTGGGACATAATAAACACATTAGTTGATGATGTTCTGGCTTGAACAACAACATTGTATAATTGTAAAGTTTACCTGGGAGCAATTTACAGTAGGCTACCTAAAAATGTAAAATAGTTTGAACCAAATGTATCAGTGTGGATTCATCATCAAACCAATCTCAGAAACCATAAGAAGTGTACTTATATCATATCACACACCAGATTATGAATAGAGAATATAGGCTACTTTAGGATGTACCTCACTACAAAATCACTTGGAAACGTTTACAACCAATACAGACACACACGCCTCTTTTTGGTAAGACTCGGCTCGTCAATATGAGCCAGCTCTTTTGGCTCCCAAACGGCTCTTCATTTGGTACCACTTCTGGCTTTTATAATTCAGCCAAATTAAACAATATTATGACCTATGATTGACATGACTGCACATGTATCACGGATTATTCCCAGAGTAGCCTACTCTTCTTTTACATTGTTTTTAGAATAAAAACATCTGATTTTGACTTAGTATCTCATACACGTGTAGGCAATAATAAGTTACTTTGGTCTACCATTAGTAGAACTACATAGGTTTATTTAATATAGCTACAATGGTTATTTAGTTAAATGCAATGTTTAAAATGTGAATTAGACATGTACACAAAGTCTGACTTTTTTTATTTAGCAATACATAATTTGTTATAATAACTTCTAATTTTTATGCATATTTTGAATTAATGCACGTAAGCATTAATGTGAATATGGGCTATGGCTACAGTTAAAATCTAGTTGATTATAGTATGCTGATCCTTATACTTCTGTCTTTTTTTGATTGTTTGTAGAATGAGATGACGACCTCCAGTGATATTTGAACTACAGAAGATTCATCACTTATTGTCCACATGTTGAAGGATGGTAGTTCTTCACAGCGTTGCAGTGTATTGCTCCACTTATGTGCTGCTCTCATACCTAGTGTAGCCGGTCCCATTGACTAGGGCTATTATGGATGCGTAGTGTTGCAGAATACACTATGTTGATGTAGCCTGGTCAGAACATTGGTCTAAAGGTAGAGAATTCCTATAGTTATTTTGACATACTAACTTGTGACTGTGACTGTGACCATCTAAGGGCTTCATGTAGCCTACATGTAGCTTCATGTAGCGTACATTAGCGAGCGTAGCGTAAAAAGTGTATTTTACGTTGGATGTATTAAACTTGCAGCTGATCGCATAATCAGTGCTTGGCACTACCCTAACTGTAATTTGTGAAGCCTGAATGCAATGGTACTGCCAACTCTAAGAAAAAATATTGCATCGATCATGAAATAGCCTAGATATAGCCTACTTGTTGCCTATAATGTATCGTTAAATAACGGGTGTAATTCTTCTCCAAAATAAATATGCTTGGGTGAAATTATAGGAGGCTGTTAATGTCGTATTAGCTAGTAGGGAAGTGGATGAAGACATTCAACAGCAAAAAAACAAACAACTTATTTTAACAAGGCATAAGTAAGCAAGCCCTGTCAGTACATCCCCATGGCTTATATCTTCATTTTGCTCAGATGACTCCTGAGTTTCGTCAAGTTTTGATATATGCTGTACACAGGACATCTTACCGCTTTCTGGCCTATTTCTTAAAATATTGTCACTTTGTTGGTGCTTCTAGCAATTACTTTCTGGTATGGTGTATATTAGATAATGTATGTTGTAATCATAATGAATGTCATAATTAGCCTTGATGACATGCTGCTGTATTTATCCTAACAATATTGGTTGCTATGAAAGCTTGTACTGTACATGATATCTTCTACGATTGATGCACATTGGTTTATTGATGCTAAATGCTGCAAATACATTTATTTTGTACAAACAAAATCTACATTAAAGTTTTTCTACTGTTCTGTGTGTGTTGATTTTAAAATATATTTTCTACAGCTTTTCATTTTGAAATACACTAAAAACAGGCTACTGTCATATTAAAAACAAAACAAAAATTAAACAGCTTTTTATTGTACTAAAAGTATACACACCAAGTAACTGACATACAATTTAAAGTGTCCATGGAACACATTAATATGAAACTTAAATTGTACTCTGAGAGTGTCTCAAAATACAACACATGTGTATTTCAATTGTACTTTAAAGTAATATATTTCAATTACAATATATATACTTAAAGTTGCTCGATTTTAACACATCCAAGTACATTTAAATATATTGCAATTAGCTTAAACTTGAACTTCAGTATTTCTAAAATTACACTTAGCATACTTGAAGTTGTTCCAAAATAACACACTCAGTATGCAGTATAGTACAAATCAAATATGCCAAGTATAATGAAGGAAAGCACAACTTAAGTATATTTATTTTTCACCTGGGTTTAGCATACCGTGATGTCGTTTGGGTCTGCCTGGGTGTAGTTTACAATGCAATGCTCTATAGTCTGTATCCGGCTTGGTTTCCATTTCTCCTTCTACATTACCTTTGTCGGTTGGAAAGCTTATAAAAACATAATTATAGGTTCTTTACCTTTTGGGTGGTGCCTCATATTACACAGCAAGTTTTAGGTTTTTTCGTAGAAATCAGAAATTATGTTACTTATCTTGATCGCAAAGTCAATGAAGCGTTATCAAATGTTTCCCCCTGGTGGGCGTGGTTTTCAGAGTAGGAGGCGTTGCCACCTCACTAGTGCCTAGTGCCTTTCCACAACATATAGGCTAAACAAGCAGAGATAGCCTACAGTTTCTTCCTGTCACCCATACCACTATAGCCTATATACCCACTAGATACAGTACATATACAGTATATATGTATAATATAATATATAAACATATTGGCTAAACAGACAGAGATGTCTGCTTTACAATTCAATTAATCAAATAAATGTATTAGATAATAAGGGCTACAAAACACACTTTAGATTTATAAGGAAAATAAATGACTTCATAATAGTCTGATTCAGTTGTCATGTCATTTTAGGTGCAGCAAAATGCTCTCACCGGTGGTCTACGCCAACCTTGGTTCAAATGAATGCAAAACGTTGACGTTTGGCTGTTTAGATATTGTAAAAATGGTTATGGAGAAACACATTTGCATACACAGTAGATCAGGGGTTCCCAAACGTTTTGGTGCCAAGACCCACCTAGACCTATCTATTTAGAGACCCACCAAACACCAAGTACCGTAACTTTCAAAAACCTATCCATTTTAGCTAATGCTATACCTGTGTGTGCGCCAAATATTTTTGAGCACAGTGCTCCAGAATCTATGGTGTGCACGTGGCTAAATAATTGAATCCAATCAGGAGCAAGGGAAACACGGTGGCCCAGTGGATAGCACTGTGGTCCCGGCCTCTCTGTGTGGAGTTCTCACCGTGTCTGTGTGGGTTTCCTCCGAGTGCTCCGGTTTCCCCCACTATCAAAAAACATGTCAGTGACGTCTGACCCAACAATCTAAAGTGATGCTGGATGCTATGAAAGAGCGAGGAAAGGAGCTGCTCACATCAAAGATAGTGTTAGGCCTAACAAGGCCTATTTGTTGCACTATTACAGAAGACATTATTTGCATGCATGTTGTTTCTTTTTGTGGGGATGCGGACACAGTGGGTGTA
>JAODUH010050693.1:0-19026 GCA_027564835.1 Typhlichthys subterraneus
TATATATAAAGAGGACTATAGGCCTAATAATCATAAGGAATTATACAATACAGTCATCAACCAACCACTTTCCCTCCATCTTGTTTGTAAACACAGTCTGTGGGAGGGCCACTAATAATAATAATAATAATAATAATAATAATAATAGCAACTATATAGTAAATGTTAACATTGAACAAAATGAAAGAAGAGGGAATATTTGGACATTGGTTTCACTGGCTCCAGCAGTTACATGCATAAAGACAAGTGGAGAAGTTGTTTAGAAAATATTGCTGAGGAAGAGGGGTTTTCCTGTCACTGCCCTAGGCAGCATTATAATATGTGGGCTCTCTCATTTTACACATTTTGAAAGCTGTTGTGTTTGCAAAAAACTCCCAGAAAACTTAAACAATGTCTCAAACAAGGTTAAGTTGGCTTAAACCATATACTGTAGGTTGGCTGAACCCACAAAGTTCTATTGTCAGCATGTATATGCCAGATGGTCATAAGGTACAGACAAGAAAGGAAAATGTGACCTGCATGTGAGGCCTATTTATTTGTCCCGGAGTAAATAATGAAGCAAAGCACTGCATTGTAATTCTACACACATGACAGTTTATATTTGATGGAGGTTAGATGTTTAAATAGACACATGCATGTTTGTAATGCTTTTGTAGAGACAAATATTAAATCTTTATTTAATGATGACAATAATTGCCTGGACAGATTAAAGGATGCTGCAAACCTTTGCAAAGGAGTTTATTTAACTGACTAATGGAAGTAGCCTACAGCAGTAGGGATTAATTTGGCACTGTTTGCTTTGGCAGAATAAATATTTGAATACTGAAATAATTGACACATGCAACAACAGCCTCCATGGACACACCAACAATCAACAAGAGGTTTCACTACTATTATGATAGCATGCTCAATATCATATGGCTCAATAGGCAATGTCCATTCATGCTTTTGCAATATGCAAAACTAATCTCTGATGCATTAATTATTATCTAACTCTGAACAATGCTCTGCTTCCCTTTGTTGGGAAACAAAGTGTCAAGCATGCAATTTTAACCCCATTAATGCAGTGTGCATTAGCTTCTATTTTAATGGGTATGTTAGTAATAATGTTATGGCAGGTAATTGATTTAAGTGATGTTGTACACTTTTACACATATATATATATATATATATATTATAATGTTTGCTATTGGGGTTTGGTTACTTTAGAGTCATTGCATATGTCACTGATAATATTATTGTAATGAGAAAACACTTACATTGTCCTTTGATGTAATAGTATGAAACTATCCCATAGAAGTACACCTTGTCTCACTCGATCCAACAGATAGACGATACTTGATGGCACTGTGGACCACCTGAACTGTATGGTGAACAGACAATATCAACATGTCACTGTATCAGTGTAAAAGGCCAAGCCTCTTTGTTGTATTATAGTGTGTTTACACACATATGTGAGTGTTATTGTTTATTATAGTGTTGTAAACAGGGGTTTTATTTTGCATGTTCCAAATAAAATCAATTTCCTGTAGACATGGAATATGATAATAATAATCTGGATGAGTCTTAATATTCAGAAAATTGTTACGTGGGTCATTGTTACAGTACCACAATGGGAAACAGCAGTAGGAATAATGCATAATTCAGAAAGATAAACCGTTGTTGCGTCACATTTCTACCTGAGCAGTGCAACAAAATGGCATCTCATTGGCGACCATACACTTCTGCTTATTGTTGCAGTAAATATCCCTGAAGGGCTCTCTCACTATCAAGCATAACACACTGGTGGTGGGTATGACTCACTGATGTGAGGTACACTACAAATCTCTCACCAAATAGGCCACTAGGGTATAAATCAGTGGGACTATATGCTTCTGCCCAGGACTACACTCTGCCTTGCCCTTTAATTCACTTATCATTATCAACTGGGGGGAAAGGGGTATATGTACACGTTTAATATATTACTATTATCCACTCAATTCACAGGCTTTATTATCATTAAGTGTTTCACTCATTGCCATTGCTTGATTTCATTCTTTCCAAAAAAACATTATTTCAATTATTTCAGATGTTTGAAAAATTATATTTCTCATTCCTAAGGGCAAACCTGCAGATGCATTGGGATGGTTTGTTTAGTACATGTTCTTCTACATAACAACATCCACACAAACCAATTGGTGAGTTCTGTTCTCCTCCCTCACATTTAGTGTTGTCGGTCATGTTGTCCAGCCACAACCATGTTCACAGCCAGTTCATCAAATACACCTTGTGCAGTGCTGTTGGCAGTGTATGCTGCGAAGGCTCTGACGTTGGTGGTCGTATTGTTAGGTTGCATATGCATTGAGTCCACAGACAAATGTGTACATGATAATTATGTCTTCAATATAGCAAGCTGAATATAAACCTTTTAATGTGCAGTGATGTACCATACTGCAGCATGTGTTGTCACTGCCTATTTATTACAGTAATTATAGTAATTATTACAAGTATTGATTAACCAACCGGTCTGAAAACACAGAGAATCCGTAATAACAGGATATGCAGGAGTTGATATAAAACACATCATTTGTTAAGCCCACTCAGTGCGAGACCTTACAGAGGATGTCTCTAAAATCCTCCCCGACAGGACGGATAAAGCCACTTTGTTCCCTCACGTCCTGGTTAATTAACACATATGTGGAATATACCATCCCCCAAAACCATTTGACTTGAGCTCTCCGAATGCCAGCCTGCCAAAATCAACTGCAGGTGTCCTAATGTGACAATAAGCAGGAACAAATCACGTCTTTGTCTTAATTGCATTCACACTCCCAACTCAACATACCAACCAGATGGGTGCACAAATGCCATTGCACACCTGTGGCAACACCGTAGAATTCACTTGCAATCTGTCATCATTACCGTTAGAGACTAACTTTTTCTACTTCTCAATGACGATAAACTTCTGCTCCATAATGTGCCAGCAAAACACTTCTGAATAAGTAAATGTATTCATGAAACATTAAATATCACAGATGTTTTTTTGTCCAAGCACCCCTCCCCCACCCCTAAAATTTTGTGTTTGCTATATACATGTAATGGCTTTAACATGTTTTTTCTTCTGTATTTATGTTCTGTAATAACAATGTGAGGCTTTTTGCCTCTGGACTCAATTTGACCTAAAGGTCATGTGTCTTTATTTGATGTGTGGCTGTGAATGATGGTCTAACCAAACTCCCATGATATCCAGATGCAGTAAATCTCTCATCTCTCGGGTCTGCGCAACAGCCGCCTGGTTGTTATACGAGAGGACAGTCTGTGGAAGAATTGCCATGGTAGGTTTCTAGCACTGCCGAGTCAGTTCTTATCTCTTCTTCTGATGAGAGGAGTGAGGGAGCAGATAACATCTAAAGGTCAGCTCTCAACACAAAGCTGGAAACTGATAAAGGTTGAGTCTAGCAAAGGGAGACCTCAGTAGTCAAAGCTAATCATAAGAGCACCACTCAAAGAAATGGATAAACAAAACATATCACATATTTAAAGTGTCTGCACTCTTCCACCATCACACTACAAACCCTTGAAACACTTTCAAAATGGCAAATCCTCAGAAGATCTAAAACTGAGTTTAAACTGTAGAAGTAAAACTGCTTTTTTTTAATGTTTGAAATATTTTCCATCTTATCCATGCGCTCCAAAACAAGCAAGTAACATCTCCTTTTAAACTGTGAGTGGATTTAAAACTGTAATCCCTCTTGGAATGGTTGTGGAACAGTTTTGTCCAAATCTAGATTTCTTTGGCATATCATATCATATATAATTCTCACCAAAACTGCTGCCAAAAGCCCTGCATGCCAGCCACTGCTTGTCAACTGTCACATCAGTGAGAGTTGAATCTGTCAAACCAATAGATGCTAATGATGAAAAGCCATGCAGCCCTCCAGTCACTCAATAGTTTAATGGAATTATTACTGTACCTTTAAATTTCATTCCAAGCATAAAGATGAATGAATAATTAATCAAGCACTAATACCACCCAGCAGAGAAATATTTGAACAGCCTGTTCAATTTTCCATAATTTCTAAGCACAACAAGTATTTGGGTGTAGTGAATCGGGTTGGTAAATAGACAATTAAAGCAAAAATGCCCTATTATTCTAGCGCTTAGATTAATGTTATATGTATCTTAATCAATCTTTTCAACTTGAAAAGTTTTGTCAATTATTATCCCAGATCATACGAATATAAAACATTTGGGACAAAGTGACCAAATGACAAAGAATAATTGTCATTATAATGTATTTGCACAGAAAGTCAGGCACATATGCTTATGACTATAATATGTCCTAAGCACGCACTGCGTGTTCTGTCTAGAAATTATTTGGTGATAATTAGTCTTCTTTAAAGAAAAGTATTGTTTGTAGAAGCACAATCTACTCTACCACGATAAATCATTTATAAAACTGAATATAATTCAATTATTTAGCATGTATTATAATAATATTCATTTTCAGCTGCTTTCAGGTAATACAAAGCCTGTAAATGCATTTATTAGCGGAATTTGTTTCTAATTGCATATACTTTGTTGGAGAGAATTATACTATTTGGATTATGAGTTATGGATTCAATAAGGCCAATAAGGATCTTATATGTGTAAAAAGCTTTTCACTTCATTATAAAGGTTGGTGTTACATTGTCAGCATTTAGATAATGATATATATTATAATAAGATTTTATATATTCATGTACAGTTGGACCACTTACACTGTACATGTTATCCTCTTAAAACCTAAAATTCATGCCCCAGCATATGTACTGTATTGTATGTTTGAAATACAGCAGTGAATGATGGAGTCCCAAACTAAAAGGCAACCCTGGACACAAATCAACCATTTACACACATTTCACTGAAACAAAGTCTTTCTTTCCACAATAATGTACATTTTATGGTGTTCTTAGCGTGTACCAATAGGTCTATTATCTGTCAGCGCATAACATACTGACCTGTCCATTCTACAGCTAGTGGTGAATTGTTTGTCAAAGCCTCACTGAAATGCTCAATTTTATTTTATTTATTTTAATTTAATAAATTCAGCTTTCACCATGTCTTGTAATGAATGAAAGGAAACCAAATATAATGCTTTTAGTGTGAGACTGAAAAGGTTCATGCACCAGTCTCCAATGAACAGAGATCTCTGTAAATATGTTATACGTAGGACTGCAGATCTATATAGTGAGTCTAATTAGTTAGAAATGCCATAGACCTCTGTCAGCTATACGTAAGTGAAATTAGTATCTGCTCTGGTATATAGCTCCTGCCTCTATCCACCATATTCCTGATCTGAGATATTTCCCATGATCTATAGCGCATGAATAACGGCTCTATTACTTTGTTTCCGGTTGGAGTGTTTACATCCAACTCAGTTATTAGCCTATTAGCAGTGGTACAGTGCAGTGATTTAACAGGGTTTTTGTGATAAATGGTTTAACAAGTGTTTGCATTTAGTCAATATGGCAAGTGGTCGGTTTGAGGAATTTCTTTTCTCAAATGGCAGAGCTATAGACTGTACAGAATGGGTATACCCATGTCAAAGCATGAAAGGCATATTGCTTGTGTTAGGAGAATATTTAGAAACTTAGACTATGTCCTTGGAGACAAAAGTAGGTCTTAAGGAAGGTAGAAATAAATACCCAGGTATTTTGTTTTTCAGTGTTTGTATTTCTGTGAAGTTAACATGGGAAATTGGTTTTGTTGAATGCATTTTGTTTTCTCATTGGAATCCTCCCACACTTTTCAGTGTTATGTCTTCTCTTGGGTCCCTGGCATATATGAGTCAATAAAACCAACTTAAAATAGTTCATTGTCAAACAAGATGTCGGATCAAATGATAATCCACCTGGTTGTCTAAATCCTACTGTAAAAGAAAATGAACACACCATGCTATCCAGTCAAGGGGACCCATTCAAGTGCATAAAGCCTTGGACACACTGCAAGAGACTATCAGCGATGTAACTACAAAAGACAATTGAAAGTAAATGAGATTCAGCAAACTGAAGCTACGACAAGCGAAATAATGGTCGGCGATGGAGGGCGGTACCGAGTTGAACAAATCTCAACCAGGTGATGCGATTGATGAATACCTGTGTAGGCAAAAAGAAAGAAAGTTACAGAGAAACAAAGGTTTAATGAAAGGCTGAGGAAGTGGTTGAGGAAAGTTGAGAGAGAGAGAGAGAGAGAGAGAGAGAGAGAGAGAGAGAGAGAGAGTTGTTGACAACCATTTATTTAACACACTAAACAGATAAGCCATCTTAAAAAACACACCAACGCCAACACCTTTACCCTCAAAATGTAACGACAAAGAATAGTATAAAAATATATTAAAGTAAGCAATTATTAAAAAAGAAATTCCTCCAAGTCTCCCATCGTCATCATCACCATGATACGAAGCTATTTTATTCCAATACAATCTAACTATATCTTTCAGCTGTGAGAAGAGATTCTCACGGCTGACCTTGCAGTTTTTTCTGCAAGGTGTAAATTAAAATTGGCATTGATTTATTGATCTGAGGCATATGCATTTCATCTGGACTCTACAGCTGTTATGACATCCCTAAATCTGAAGTTGCTGATCAAAACAGCAATAGCTATGTGTAAATAATAATTGCAATATGGATCTGTGGATGCGGAGGACATCTGTGATGATGATGATGATGATGATGATGATGATGATGATGATGTTTTCCACTACTACAGCATATACCATAGTTCTATGAGTTGGGTTGCACACAGCAAATCATCCAAAGAGGACAACTTCCAGGCTAGTTTCTGTTCTACTGGCTAAGATTTTCAATGCAAATTGATCTTTGTAAAAAGCTAAGACATGTTAATAAGGGAGCAGCATTCCTGTTAGTGGTACACTCTTCCTCGAAAGGTGTTGCTTTGGCATCCATTGTTTGCCAATTCCCCATTAAAAACCTTGTTTGTTTTTTTTAAATAAAGGTACTATGCAAACAATCAACCACTATGCTGTACTTCCGATGAGTGCCTAGTGGAATAAGATAGTTCTGGTTTCACGTTGGCTCCTTACGTCATGAATAGTATAGTAGAAAAATAGGCATTTTAAACACCCCACCTTAACCCATTCGTCTAATCGCACACCTAACCCAACCCTGACCAAATGTTTTCAAAACCAGTCAATATTTCTCCTTCTACTATGGTACTATATATATCTCGCAGGCCATCTTAGATGTTGCACCCTGGTACATTTGTGTCCACTTCTGTTTTCCCTCATGCCTGATCTTGCTTCACTGCTGGGTCCCGTACTCACGGCATAACAGGAGTACATTTCTCTGGGACTGGCAGGGTGCCATGCAGCCCCTGTGCTACTGCTCTACCACATCCTTCCATTTGGCCATTAATTTATAGCCCATCATGGAGAGGAGAGGAATCATACTGTGATCTTATGAAGGGAAAGAAATATTAAACTGTAAAAGAACAAATTTACCTCAAAGCCAGCCAAAATCCACTGGTGCATTTGCATTGTATTTATCTACCACTATCACAGTGATTACATATACTTTTTTATGAGTAGGATTTTAGGAGCGTGGTTTCTGTTTAAAACGGTTCAAGGACTTTCAGTGGTTCACAGCACTTGGTGATTTGTTGCTTATCGATGGAATTCAACACATGGTGAATAATCTGTCTGTTTGATTGTGTGGAATGTGGAACCGCATCGTAGGGCTCCCAGCGCTGTTTGATGTGCCTTTATAGGAGCAGGACCAATGTTGTTAGAGGCTAAGGGCTCATTAAGTTTCACCCAGGGTGGAGATGGAGTGAGGGAGGAAGAGGCTTTAGCAGGAGAAAGGCAAGGGGCGGACTTTACAGTTTATAAAGGATGAGCCAAGCGGATATTTGACATGAAAGGTAAAATCGCAGGTCTTAAAGAGAGAGGTTGGGGAAGAGGGGGTTATGACAGAGTGAGTGAGAGAGTGAGAGAGCTAAAGAGGGACTGAAGGAGAGAGAGTGCAAAGCGAAGAAAGAGATGATCCTTTTAAATGATAGAGAGATGCGGTGGGATGGCTGAACTGAGATGATGGACGATACACAAGATCATGACTGGATTGAAACAGGAGATAATGATTGACAGATTGGCCAATTGGTGTCAGATGGTCGGTGAAGGCAGGCCACAAGTCAGTCTTAATGCAGAGCCCCTCATTACAGTTCCAGATTTATTTGTCGTGGATTAATCATGTATGTGTAAGTCTGTCTGGCAGTCTCGGGAGGAGAGTGTCCACAGTGCTAATGTTAGAATCAAGAAGTGGTTTGCATTTGAATGAAAATTGCTGTCTGACTGTTCTGAAACGTTTGAAGTGATCATAAAAACAACATTGTTGGTTTGGTTTGAAACTCAGCAATGTGCATTATTGTTCTTTCAAAAAGAACAGCAAGCTGGGCTGTGAACATCTGGTGCTGTCTAATGCAGTTAAGGAATGTACCCTGGTCAAACAGTGGGTATACACTCTACTGTTTCCACAACATTCATTTTCATATTCCCAATGACTAAATAATTATATATTTAGAATCTTTACAATAGAAGAAAAATAGAAGGACCTGCAGTAATCACCATGAAAAAAGTATAGGCTAGATAGATAGATAGATAGATAGATAGATAGATAGATAGATAGTATAGTTGCTACCTCCGCTACTAAGATTGAAAAATTTGCGGCAAAAATTTGGTGTAATTGTAATGTCCGCTTTCAACTAATTAATTAATTAAATTAATTAAGAAGAAAAGGTTGCTCTAATGCAAACGTTTTAAATGTGTAATGTATTATTTGGCTGGCACGTGTGTCTTGAAATAATCCCAATGAGAAAGAACTGTGTCATTCTATATCCAGTGATTGATTCAACTATTCATGACACACTTCTAGTTAGTACAAGTCATACAGCTGTGTCTACACTGTACTCCACACTTTCAGAAAGCAACCCCATGTCTGACAGTGCGCCAGGTTATTTTGGAAAGTAAACAAATTCTTACTTCGTTTCTTGGTAACCAAATGATGCGCTCTCAGAATTCTGTGCACCCTACAGGAACCCAGCTAGTGGGTAAAAGAGGTCATATCTGCAGTCACCTGTTTAAACCCTCCCTTTGTGTAGGTGCAGCTGCAGTCAGCGACAACCAACAACACAAGCAGTATTCGTATGGACCCATTAATCACAAGTCTCCGCGTCCAGTTGGGATACGAATGGAGCGCCATAATCATCCTTTACATACCCACCCATTAAAGCTTCTCTCCATATGCCAAAGCCGTTACAATATTTCCACAGGGAGCTTAGAAATGTGAGTCTACTGCGAAGATCTGTTTATTTTAAAACTAATAAAATCTCTAAATAGTTTGCTTCCATATTCTTTGCTCAAATTGATATTTTTCTTTTTGAAATTAAGTGTAAACACTATGTCCTTAGCAATTATTGACTATTCCCATAATAAATCAGAAGCCTTTTTCTTAGATGAAATTGTGTGATTAAGTAAATAATCACAGTTTCATCAAGGAAATCTATTTCGAGGCACATCTGCCTTTTTGATATGCAGTAGTCTTGTAATAGTCTTGTTGTGTTGTAACACGTCATGGAAGATTTAGTTTTAGACTCCGGTGAATAATTGATTGAATTGAGTGAAATATTAGAAGTAAGACTTGAACAGGGCATGGGCAATGCTCCCAGGAGAGATATAGAGGGAGAGGGGTATAGACAAGGCATTAAGATAGTGTCAACAGAATGTAAAGAGAGATGGAATGAGAGAAAATGAGGCAGATGTAGCCTCAGACTCCAGACATTCAAACCCCACCGTAGAACAATATAACATGCTGTGTAGAGCTACATAATTAAACTGAAAGCCCCGCTGCTCCGTGGATAAAGACGTATTTACATTGTGTGAGTAATGTAAACGCCTACCCCAAACAGGTCGGGTCTTATCAGGTGTATGTGAGAAAATGCTAACGCTGATCTCAGGTGTGTGTCGTTATTTGACTCCTGTACAGAAAAGTAAATGAACCGTGAAGGTGAAGCCCGAATAGAGATTGACACATTTCTTGCCATGGAGATGTGTTTACAGCAAACCTCCTTAAGTCGGAGGCTATAGGTAGTCAAAAAACAAACGGGTCCACACACACAGACACACACACACACACACCTTCTCGGTTGAGGGATAATTCATTACTCCAGCAGAGAAAGCAGTCTTTGTCAGGGAAACAAGGAGCACAGTCTATTCTGACCACAATGGAGGTCTGGCAATCTTAATTCCTCCATTAACCAAACTCAACATAAGCCATTGGATCTGTCCCTAGAGACAATTGAATGGCTAAGGCAGTCGTGCAGCAAGGAAATATTCTGGTATCACTGGTGTGTTCCCATTAATCCCCCAGTGTGTGTGTGTGTGTGTGCGTGTGCGTGCTGGTGTGCGTGTGATTCCTGTTCCTGTCTGTGCCAGTATTGGGTATGGTCGACAGCCCCTTAGCCAGTGAAGCAGCTGCAATGCTCTGCCACACCATTTCACTGTTTATAACGGCAAAGCTCTGCCCGTGAGCAAAACGCCACAAGGTAATAGATGGGTGCACTCATTTCATTCTGCACACTAGGGTATAGCATCGTCTGTCAACCTATAGAAGTATTAAGCACTGCAGCATATTGTAACAATATTACAATGGTACAGTATAGGAACTCATTTACTATTAGTTTTGGAGTAGTTTGACAAAGTCTTTTTTTTTTGTTCAAATTTACTAACAAGCCACAGCGGGCCTCCATTGCACACAAAGTGAGAAGCAATACTTGCTGCAGTTTTAACATCTGGAGTCACACCCAGGGTCGGTGCTCCTCCTCCTTGTTCTACCACGCCGGCGTGCTAACCATCGGCATGCAGCCGTCCATATATTCAGCACACCCCAGCTATACACACCGGACCATTCATCAATCTCTTTATTCATTGCACCTGTTGTGTTGTGTGTGTATGTCCTGTACAGTACAGTATGTTTGGGGTAATGTGGGATGGTTATTTGTTGTCGTGGTACAATTTAACACGTGGGTTTATATTTAGAAGACGGTGTAACTGCAGCCTAAAATGTGTTTTTTGAGCTGTAAACTAAATGATAGGACTGAAATGTGAAGAGACACATCAATGCTGGTGTTAATATTAAATAAATTTAAATGTTCATAAGAATTGGCCTTATGCTCCACACACATCTCAGTTTAAAATCATCCAATGCCCTGGTTATTAAACAATACAGCTACAGTAGTTACTGTCATTTAAGAGTAATGAGTTACATGCTATTAGTCTTTTGCATTACTTTTGAGTTACATTCACCAAAATATCCATGAAAGTAGGCCTATGACTTAACATTCTAAAATGATAAAATGTAGTTTATTGCAGCTCATTATACAGGTGGAGGGCAATGAGGTATAGCATAATTACTGTGTTGTAGGCCCCTAAGGCTACTAACTCATAATAGGCACAGTGACGGCTCATGGAACAATATAATAAGTAGGCCTAATACTGTGGAATGCATTGCCCCCTTTCCTACGCTGCTTTGATTCAGTGGAAACTTTTAAAACACAGCTGAAAACTCTTTTATTTAAAGAAGCTTTTAGTTAGACTGTAGGGTGGTGAGGCCGGTCTGAAGTGTATTTCTGTTTGTTTATGTATGTTTGGTAATTTATTTGTGTCATGTGCTGTCATGTATTTACTATTGCTGTGTATTCCCCTACAGTTTCGAAGCACTTTGTGATTATTATCTGTGAAATGTGCTATATAAATAAATTTTACTTTACTTACTCACTGTCAGAATCACAAAAGCAGACAGGTAAAATATCAGCCTACTGCTTATGTGCTGTTGTTACCTAAGATATAAGGTACTTAGACTTCTGCAACGGCACATTTCTTAAATAAAACCGCAAAACAAAAGCAAAGCAAGTAAATCATTTATTTCAAAAATCCTCTTTTTCTCTGGTGCCAAAATGTTTCACGGGGTTGGCAAAAATAAATAAAATAAAAAATGCATTGTAATTTGTGTTACTGAGATTAGTAAAGGGTATGATATTACCAAAATTGTATTAGTAATGAATTATATTATAAAGCAATATATTATGTAATTGCGTTACTTTTGTAAATCGTTACTCCCAACACTGGTTGTCTGCAACATGGAGGCTATTGATCAGAATGGCATATTGACATCAGTGCCCATTATGACTGATCAGCTGCACTCTATTCATACGGGAAAGCAATGATGTCTGACAGGCAATTATGTACAGGCCATGTATTGATGGCTACTTGTTCATATGAGGTTGTTTACATATAAAATAAAATAAAATGGTTTAAATACCAAAACATCCAGAAATCATAATGAGATTACCTACAACTGCATTTGGAAGCACAAATTAAGTGATCAAACTCAACAAGCAAAACTGACAGTTTGAGCATTGTACTGTATGTGAAAAATGTCCAGCTACAGGTGTTGTCTCATTAGCTAGACAATAAATGGTTTATTCCTGCATGGCGGTGTTCTGCCCCACCAAGCAAAGCATTAAAATACAATTTCTACAGCAAAACCGCAAACCATTTGTAAAACGTTTTCCTCTGCTATAGAATTTGTAGTATGTTTGCCCAAACTACAGCTTTTTGGACACGTTTTTAAAAGATGATAGAAGAGGGTATCCAGCAACTCGACTATATTTTCAAACAAACAACTATTATAGGTTTTTTCTTGCTTTTGGGTTGCTGCCGATCAGAAGGGAGAACCTCTGTGAGTGACGTTGATTCAACTAGACACAGTTAGCTGTATCAATATTGTCCAGTGGCTGAAAGCCAGGGAAGTGTGGCAAGAGAGTGGCTGAATCACATTGTAACTGCTGACCACTGCAAAGTCGCAATGCAATACTCAACGTAAACGCAGCGACGAAGAAGTAACAAATTGGGCCTTTAAGCATTTATGTACTGTATGTGTTAAGTGTGTTTGTGTGAATGCGTGTGTGTGCGTGTGTGTGTGTGGCGTGTGAGTGTGTTTGTGTGTTACTGCACACACACTGTGTGTGTGTGTGTGCGATACGTGGGCTTAAGTGATTTTGCGGTGGTCTGTCGCAGTGAGTCACAGATGAGTGAGTGTGAAGAGTGTCAGTATTTCCCAGTGGTCTGTGGGTAATAAGAAGAATCATCTCCACAGCAACACCTCTCTCCAGCGAGGAAATGAATCACGGAGCAGAGAAATGTAAATGTCACTGTCAAACAGGCCAGAACTCAGACATGACATCCATAGATGACAGCTACATCAAGCTCTCTCCCAAGTGTACTAGAAAGGTGGAGATAAAGGCCATGAAGACTGCCTTCTACCACCACCCCCTCCCCCAACACACACACACACACACACACACACATATTCCCTGACATAACGCTGCTTTTCATCAGAAGGAAATAGTAGTAAAACCCGGTGCTCGATTTGTACATTTTTTCTGAACCATCAACAACATGGAAACGCTGTGTTGTTGTGGCGCTCTAAGTGACTCTGATCCATTTAACGCATCTCTCCAGAGATCACAGATCCGATGCAGTGAGGATATTATACTGGAGATAATCCACCTTTCCTGAGCAAGGGGTGGGCATCAATTATGATTATTTATTGACAGAAAGACAGAATGAAAACATTAGAGGCCTTTTGCAGGCTGTGTGTGTGTGAGCGTAAATGCCCTCCCATGAGACCTGTTTTGTTCTAATCGAGCTCCTTACTTTAAGGGGGTCAACTACGGAGATAACTAAGGTGGGAGGAAAGAGAGAAGAGGGTCTCTTGCGTGCTTCTAGATTAATTCAACATTAAGGTATTAAAACAAATAAAAGGGCTGCTGTCATGAATTGGAAATGCAGTTCAGGACCAACAGCCAGTTAAATATTGAGTCAGTTTAATGGTTCCTCAATTCTGTTATAGAGTCCTGTTATAGATTTCCCCACATTTCGGCACAGCTCATTGCTGATGTTTGCAAACTCATCCGTCCACATATGCGTGTGGTTGTTATGGAGTCCTGTAGAGCTGTGAGGGATGGTAGCCGAGGTGACTGCAAGCCTCCCACAACAGAAGTGGCTCTTACATTCAAAACAAACCGTGTGAGAGAGGGCCATTCCAGACACATATCGAGGAAGGTGCCTTTAAAATGTATTTGTAAATCTTATTTTTTAAGGTATAAATGGTTTAAAGTATGTTTATCCTCCTATTTCCATGTACTGTATCTAGGTGTATATATATCGTTTTTTATAAACCACTTTGCCCCAAAATTCACAACCTTGGTGTAAGTTTTCACAGCTCTAGATACAAAACATAAAACGGTAGCCACTTGTAACACAGGCTATCCTATGTTCAAAACATTGTATCTTTAAAGAAACACTTTGCACTTGCCGGATCAATGGTTCAAATTACACATTTAGTGTGAATACCATAGGAACATTAATTTAGATCATAGACACACAATGTGCCAATAGGATAATTGCTTAGCTGTTTGTACAATCATATTGTAGTGCAAAATATGTAAGTTTTCATTATAGTACTAAACATACAGTAACTGTAAAATTAATAGCAGAGCAAATACTATACAAACAGAGACATTGGAGTCATTAAATAAAATTATAAATATATTTACAGTATGAATACATTTAAAAAAAATGTCTTCCAAACAAAGCAAAATAATGACCTACAAAAAAGAAACTACAGCAGTAAAGCATCAACTGCATAGTGTTCCTCACCTGGCTTACTGTAAAAAGCACAAGTTATGTATTACTGTACTTCTATATTTCCATCAATTCTGTCTTGTGAATTTACATAACCACAGCTTCTGCCACATTACAACAGTTACTTTCATTAGCCATTACTGTAGCATCTTGGTACAGTATGTGAATTCAAGCCTGACACTGGTCTACTGTGATATCACTGTATGTGTCATCCATGGCCTAAGCCCTTATATGACGAGGCCCACGACCACCACAGGGTGCTTGTCCCCTGCAATTCCTTTGACCACCACATGTATCTTCCTCCTCCTACTGATAACTTTTTGAAATGTTAAAACTGTGATGTTAAATTGTATCATATTGAACGTGTGATCTGAGTTCAATGAACAAATGATATTAGGTTTATGTGTATTTTATCTGCAATTGGAAAACCTGTTAGAGTTGTGAAAATTTCAGATTTTTGTATCTAGAGTTGTGAAGAATGGCACCAAGGTTTTGACTTTTGGGGCAAAGTGGTTCAATAAACTGTATATATATACCCTATAGTGTGTCTAGAACAACCCTTGCACACACTGCTTCAGTGCAGAGGTCATCAGCAGCACCTTCCAATAGTTTTCTTCACTCGAATGTTGCTGGCTGCACAAGTCAACAACAAGCCATGCCTGCTGCTTTGATTGTCTTCTGTGTGTGTGCGTGTGTACGTGTGTTTGCGTGCACATGTGTGTGTGTGTGTTGTGTGTGTGTGCGCGTGTGTGTGTGTGTGTCCTCTTCAGATGAGCAGATAGAAGTGCAGTGACATGGAGCACACTTAAGACATGTCCTCATATCCAAGTTGAGCCTGTATAGAGACCTTCATTACATACAGTAATGACAGCTTTTATTGCTATACTGTAACGCTTGATCATATTTGTTGTGGTTGTATATGGAACACATTACTTGCTAATATTTTGCTTATGATTTGTTTGTGGAGATGAATAGAATTCTATCTTCAGTGGTAGGGAAACATTAAAATATAATTATTTTTCTGATAGCACTGGAAATGCAAATTACCTTTAAAAGTAATGCCCGGGTTGGCTGGCAGCTACACTGGAAAATAGGTTTATACACCTCGGCCTAGAGATATCCTATTAGATAAAAACCTACACCTTATAATAATGCCTCAAATTCCATTCATAATAATATACTAGCAGTGAGAATGTTGAACAATATATACAAGTTGATACTAGGCTATATGTGATATACAGTAGTATCTTATAATATAAGCACATGCATGCATAACACAGTGCACATACAGTGTACAGTAATAGGTTGAATCTTAACTGCCCCTGCCTTGTTATAGCATAATAACGTTTTTATGGCTTGTGTTTCATTGTCCTTCATGTAGCTTCCATGTCCTAGCTTCAGGAAATCACTGGCCATCCTCCTACAGACACACACTGACAGAACACACACACACACCTACCCCCGGGTATGAAACACACACACACACACATACCCCCATGTATGAAACACACACACACACACGCATACAAATACCCCCATATACGAAACACACACACACACAGACATACACATGTAGTTATGCTAAACAGCTGGCTTGGTACAGCATATATAATGTATGTGAGCATTTTATCAACAGCAATGTAAACTTAGAGGAAACCCATTTACAGGAGACTCATTCATAGTCTGTAAGCACTGTAAAAACCAAGGCGTATAAAATAATAAATGAAGGGGCTATTATTTTATCAAAAAGCTCTAATCAAGTTGTATTTAGTGTTTTATACTAGAGTGTATGTCAATTTCAGCTAAATTGTGTCTCTAACTAATCCCAACACACTTATACTCACATATTCCAAGCTATTTCACATGCTGTAAGATGAGTAAAAAGAAACAAACAGCCATAGTGACAGTTATATCTTAGGCAGAAAAATAATGTCAACAATATAATTGTTGTTTGATGTCAATGAGAGACATATGAGATTCTATACAACCTAATTGAAGAGAACCTACTGTCAGTAGAATCTAGATGCAGCTGTGGTTGTATCAGGTATCTGTGGTGTCTAAGGCCTCTGAGAAGAGGCAGGGTCTGGCCCCAGAGACACAGACCAGCGACCTTTGAGACAGTTGCTGGGGGTGAGTGATTCTGCCCGTGGTGGCACGGGGGGTAAATAATAGTGACATTCCTGTCACCTAACGGGTGGGGGACAACTGCCTGGAAGTTTGGCGAACAACGTTGTAATACTTTTATCAATCAGGCAGGGTTCAGATTGGGTGGGCTGTTCAATCAATCTGAAGACCTCTCCATTTAACCTTTATAGCCAGTTAATGCTATAACAGGAGGGACATAGGAAGGGTGTTTTTTTTGGTGATCGCTGAAAGCTTCACGACTGGGATCCTTGCATGAGACAGAAACACCAGAGCTCTGTAGTCTATGTGTTGATAGTGAACTGCAGTAAACCCCTTGACTCTATTAGCAATGCCACAGGTCCACAAGCTGACATTCAAAATATTGTTGTGTTTTATTTTATCGCGACTCTCTAGGACAACGTTAACTATTTGAAATTAATCTTTTGAAAACATTGTTTGCTCAATTTCAAACCTAACCTAAATAACTTGATCATTGAATACACTGATCAAACTGCATATTTAATCCAAAACATTGGCATACATTAGGAAACTGTACAGTTAATTATCTTGTTTTTAAATATCAGTCCCACATGTAACCATTTTGTGGTCTAACTTACTTACCAAGTAGGCAGACAGCTTTTATATGATTTCAAATGAATAATTCATGTCACTATCAGCATCACCATGAACACATATTGATTTTATGAGGAGCTATACAAGAAAGCTGACATGACAGAAGCAGATGCCACATTAAAAAGCCTTAAGGACAAATTCTGCAGCTCTCAAAATCAATTGAGTTAATTTGTCTTATCCAGGGGAAGAACATTCACAGCACTCCAAAGCTTTTTTTAATTTGCAGCTTCACTCATACAATAAGCAATGTATCAGTTTACAAGGGGAGGATGAATTTGATTGAAATTACCAAATATTTATATTGGTCATCATTGTGTACTGTTGTAGCCGTGTTCAAAATAAGTAATACTCTAAGTACTTTATATTGCTGTTGAAGTACAGTTGTATTGCTTATCAATATTCTACCAAGAACAAACTAGCATCATATATCTTGTCAAGACATGGAACAATTCAACACAAACCTGCAATTTGAGATTCCTATCAGATACAGCGGGATTGGAAGGTCCAAGTGAACTATCTTTTCTGTGATAACTTGGGCAATATTTGGTTCAAGTTATCTTGATACATGCTGTCAGGGAAACCCAGCTGCATGTGCTAAATAAAAGCAATGTTGTAGCAATGGGGGTTTGGGGAGCAGTTTACATATACTGTAAGTGGAGAGATATTTGGCATGTTAGGTATTTGTTTGGTGTTCAGCGGTGCTACAATATTTCTCATAGGACAGCAGATAACCTTGCCATAAAATCCTCTGTAGAATACTGATGAACAATCAGGGTTGCAAGACGGATGGAATGGATAGAAGGAACAAGTGAATTGAATTCATATTTATGTGTTTTTAAATTATTATTAAAGAAATCATACGTTTGCTCCCTTTACAATACAAATGAAAATGTAAAACAATAGGATGGAGAATTAAGTATTACATGAATCCATAAAAACATACACAATAACAACACAAAACACATACAGTAGTTTATAACATAATCCATGATGTCAGAGCAGAGAGTCCACCTTCCGATAGACTTCACAACAACATCTGTAATATAAATACATGTATAAATTTGACTAACAATTAACCTCCACCGACTGCATTTCACGGTACTGTATATATTTCTTTATTTATTATTTATTGGTGCCTCAGCCCCATCTATTTTCATACTGGGAGGAATAAGGGCACAACCATGAAAGGGTGGATGTTGTATTGCATGTGTCACTGACCAAGGGCAATTTCAGACAAGAACTCAATGAATGATGACGATAACATCTTGGACCCCCCGCCCCCTTTCCACAGCGCTGTGATTCTGTTCTCCCCATATATTTGTCATTCTCCGCTGTGGTCCTGAAGTGGTGCTGAATGGATGACCTTGTCTTGTATCTATGTTGTGAATGGGTCGTGGGTGCCCAGTTCACTTTTGCAATAAAGTAATGATAAATGACTAAATATAATTCAGATATACATGTTACGCTTAGCGCAGGTGAGTGTAAACCCCCAGAGGGACAGGCTTTAGACAATAGGATGTTATGTCAATAGT
>JAODUH010050704.1:8414-19023 GCA_027564835.1 Typhlichthys subterraneus
TGTATCAATGAGCTTTGCTGTGAAGGTGCAGCAATAGCAGTGCCCTGGATCATTTGTCTATTTTATGTGGCCAGGGGTTTTAGATGGGATCATGTCTGGCGAACGGCCGCGGCACATTTGGAAAGGTGCCGAGCTCCGATTAGGATTCAATCAGAACTACGCGGTGTCAAAACGCCTCGATTTTCCCCCCGCTGTGACACAGGTAACAAATCCCGATATGTGCGAAATTGCAAACGCTCTGCATTTGCAGGTGTGAGAAAACAAATGCGCGTATTCATTGTATACCTCCAGATTGGTTTACAGTGCAGTCAATTGGGGTTGTAACCGAATAGCCAATGTCCGACTATTGCGGCGTGCAGCAAGAAGGTGGGTAAAAAAGAAAGCACACACGCACACACACACGAACGTCCAACCCAGATACAAAAATACACAGACACAAAAGATTCACCTACTTCGAGAGAGAAATAGGTGAGACTAGAAATTAGAGCGAGGAGGTGGGATGCAGAGAGCAGCCAGAATAAGGTGGAAGAGTGAGAGGATAACATGACTGTGTTTAGCCTGGCGGGGATGCAACATACCAAATGCATTGGTTCCAGCAGCTACAGTATATGGCAGAGCTCTTCAGTCTCTCTCCCCCTCTCCTCTCTCCTCTCCTCCTCTCCTCCTCCGAGACACAGGCTCGTGTTTGCCCCAAAAACACTGTATTTGATAATTCTCTGCGCAACCAATCGCCATGTAATAGCATAAAAGTTTTAAAACTGCAGGGACCAGCAGATCGGGGGGGTTGCACATCTTTCACAGTTCGGCATGTGGCCCAAAGTGGTTCTCAAATTTTACCATTTCGGAGCAGATTAGAAGTCATTCAAAAATAGTGAGGCTATATTTCCACATCTTTGGATCAGTTTCATCTCTGATCCCTAAGAGCATATTGTCTTTCCTGGGCCACCGACGGTGTATTGTGGCTGGTGTTCAGTTATGAATCTGTTCCGGCTACAAATACACCATGTCCAACTGGAGAAGACAGAAAGACCCAGACAGGCTATACATAAATGACTGGGCTAAGGACAAAACATGAACATATTTGTTTCCAGAGAAAGACAAAGCGAAACCTAAGAACGTTAATAGGCAATGGTACAGTGGGGTCAGGCACCTGATCATATCTGCATGGCAACATCAGGTCTGGTTGTGAAGACTCAAAAACCAATATGCATTAAACAATGGCTTGGCTAGATTTGTGTTTTTGTTTTGCCAAACTGTTTATTTGTTTAGTATCGAGGCTTTATTAAGCACAAAAGCAGCCATCTGCTTCTAAACGCTCACTGTAAACCTGAAAACATGTTTGCCGTCTACCCGGCATATTCCTTAAAGCGCCACCCATCTAAAACACAAAAGCATGCAGTGCCCTGCATTCTGTTTGTCACAGCAGGCATTTTTCCTGAACAATACTATAAATATTAGCAATTACCACCAAGAGTATGCTCATAAAATGCAGTCAATAATGAGAAGCCATTTAGTATCATAATATTATTGTAAAACTGTTTCTATATAGTCTTCATATCCTTCTGTGTGTGTGTGTGTGCGCGGTAGAGAGACAGAGAGCTTAATCAAAGAAGATAAGGATATAATAATACCATTGTAACAACCACTATGTATTTTGTAAAAGTGTTTTGAATTAAAGAAAAACACAAGAATAAATAAAACCCATTAACATTAACAAGCAGCAGCCGGCGTTGCGCGCTGCATTTAATCTGTCATTACTACAAGTGGCTTTGAGATGAAAAAACTGCATAGTTGTCTTAGAACAAAGCAACAGACTTTCCTTCCAATTAGCTATTCCTCGACAAACACTTTGGACAACAAAACAAACATACACAATAAAGCGTGCAGGATATCTAAAAATAAAGAAGTCAGAATTAGCGTACACACCCCCAAACCTAATTTGACGCCAACAACATCTGTGTTAACACCAGCAGACCACCATTTTAAAAAACAACAAACTGTCCATAAAAGCCTTTTTAGAAAGCACCTGGGCCATTTCATAGGTGCAGCTGTTAATAAGATCTAAGATGTAACCCCTAACGGAGAGGAAGGCAGCAGGAGAATGGCATATGAAAAGTTACAAGTTACAAACAAAACACAGACCAAATGAAGCAGGAACTAGTGTAGCGTGGAACCGAAATTAAAAAAAAGCTTCAAACAGACGAGACAATGAAGTGGTGACAATGAGAACGTCATAATACTGACAAACATCCTGTCTAGACAGTCAGCCTAAGCCTCATTTAGGTTCACAGGGGCAACCCCGAGCTATCCGTTACCCATTAACCAACATGACAGCCACTCTGTGGGGGTATCCTCTTAAAAGTCTGCCAAACATTAAACATACCGAGGCCATCTGGGTGCTTTGCATGCAGCGCTATAGGAACTCTTAAAATACGGAAATAGCCTTTAGTTTATTGTATGCCTATGCATTACAGAATTGTCATGAGCATAAACAAATGCATAGCAGGTTCCTCAATATGCTCTGTTGAGACATCGAGGCCTACTACAAAAATATCCATTTGCTAGTCCATAGTGTTAGCATAGCAGTTTGGAAAATGTGTCAATGGAAAGACAGCGTGATCCAGATAATTAAAATCTTCTCTGAAACAAAGGAGAAAAAAAAATGTTAAAAGGGGGTGGAGGGGAGGACAGGGGTGTTAAAGGTGCCGTTATAAAATCCCCCCAGGGTATTCCCAATCCCTGAATAATGTTATTATGGGTGTCAGTAGGTCAATCCGCTGAATATAATTATAGCACTATTATATAACTCTCTGCATGTCTCCGTAAATATGGGTGGCAGCCCAACATACTGTCAATATGTCAACACCGACGCGCTTCTCCTTGATGGCTACACATCAGCAGGCAACAGGACGTTTTGGTACTAGAACACACACAAACACACACTGGAGGAGCAGGTAAATATTTGACTACGATTGTGGGACAAATAATGATGACAAGTCTGTTTCTACAAGCATGCCATTCAGTCTGCGTTGCTGAAGACCGAACAGTAACCTGAGCACCGGGTCTTTCGCCAGCGCGTGCACGTGTGAGCGTCTCTCGGGGTACACGGCGTTCCCAGGAAGATTCCCATATCCTGCTCAGCAGAGTCCATAAAGCAGTGCTCCATTTAGAATGGAACTGATTAAACACTCACACTGATTGAGGGAAGGCGATGAGGGGGAGAGAGAGAGGAAGGGGGGAAGGGGGGGATAGAGATTACAACAGGATGTCCCCATTCATTCCTTACTAATCTGCCTTTCATCCGCACCGTACATCCCCCCCCAGCCCTCCAGGACATCTATCGGCACATGGGATGTTCGGTCAGGTACTGATTTGCTTTGATGAAGAACGAGGGGTGGGGAAGAGGGTGAGAGAGATAGAGAGAGAAAGAGAAGGCATTTACCTCGCATGACAAGCTACAGCTGTTCCGGCATGTTCCAGTCAGCCCAAACCAGATCACACTCCTGGAGTGGGTTGACATTGATCGATCACGCACGCACGCACACGCACACCTCTCTTCCCAGCAAGTCTCATTCTCCAATCATCGCCAGCCCATCAAGCTCATTCCTACTCGTTTCCATAGGAACCAGTGCTGATGGTCAGACATTTGTTACTGGTAGCTAACTGGCCTTACACAAGCTGGTCTAAGGCCAGCAAATTCAACAGTGGGACCAGACAAGGGCATTCGCCTTAAAGCCTGCAGGCACGCCAAGCACCTACCACTGCCCTTGAGCAAGACAGAGTTACTATGTGGTTCACAAGGGCGGTTCAGCAGTTCAGTTTCATGCTGGTCTATGCCCTCTCAAGCTCCGCCCAGTGTGTGTGTGAGAGATGGGGCCAACATCTCGCAATACCATCCCGCCGTCAGTCTGGACAGGCTTAGGCCTGTCTGCCAAGTCTGTCATTTGCTTAGGCCAATCAGCATCGTGCCGGCAGCTATGGGTGTGGCTTAGGTGTGATGTCACCGCGTGATGGTCAGATGGTCCGTGCAATGAAGTGTCTTGTTTTTATTAAGTGTCTGCCCATTTCTGCGTCCGTGGACAGCTTCCCAGATGGTTCTGTGGAACAGACCATCTGGAGCATCAGGCTGGGCAACGCATTCAGCATGTCAAAACAGTGGTATATGGTTTTTGTCACTTTACACCACATGCGCAATTCCACTGAATCTTTCATATTAGACGCAGCTCTTACAAACAATTTCATCCGTTCAAAAAAGATCAGCGCACGCGAAAGAGCTGCTTTCTTTTAGCAGCTGCAACGCTAGTCACCGCCTTCCTACTCGTCAGGCCGCAACTTCCACTCATTTGTGCAAATACTTTAAGTGCCAATTAGGCAGGACGGATTGTTGAAAGAACGGAGGTCTTCACGGGCGTTTGATTTATTGAGTTAAAAGTCGGCTCAGCAGGTTTGCATCTTCCAATGTCTTACACATTAAGTATTGATAAATTGTGCTCAGGCGTGCACAAACACGAGCAAGGCATCGTTTAGAACCGTAAGGGGAGGCGAGCGGAGAGACAAACATCCCAGGGACCTAACAAGGATCTGAGCCACATGAACAATCAGGTTTGTTATGTTTGAGAGGCAAACAGCGCTTCTTCTATTCAACTGAACAGGCCATCAAAACACTCTTCAAGGTCAGATCCCAAGCATTGCTCCTGGGCCACGGCAAAGTCAGACTCGTACTTCAGAACCAGGCCTGAAACATCATGCAGTGAAAACTATGTTTGCAGCCAGAATCCTACGGCAAACACAAGACTCGATGCCAGATTCCGCTTCCCGCTGACATGAGAAAACGCAGGCCAGAAAGCACTAGCAGCCTCCAGATGTGAAAAGCCTCGCATAGCTCTCGCGCTAAATATAGTAGAGTATCAAATCAGCTATGTGGGAACCAGATCTCTCAATTTACCGAGGGGAAGAGATGCCATACTGTGCGAGCCAGAGCCCTGTGTGAGCTTTATGAAAAGTCTATAGGGACTGTACAGTGCATCCCTTATATAGAGAGATCGAGAGATGGCTGTGGCCTTCCCTTGCAACACCGCTCTTGCTATTATGTGTAGCGGTCAGTGTTTGGCTAGGCTAGTGACCCTGCTCCCACCAGTGTAAAGCGATAGGGCCCAAGTCAGCCTAGTAGAACATGAGCTACCCTCAAGAGTCAAGCTGTGAGCTTTGAAGAACTACAAGAGCATTCAATAGCTAACGGTGAATAAGTTAACATAGCTCCTGTTAATTATACACTTCGTTGTGTAGTAGCACAATCATTAGCCAGAAGCCAACAGGTATGCCTCAGCTAACTGTCATTTCTAACAACTGCTGACAAGAGTGTTGCTTCTGGGGGGAGGGGTAGAGAAGATAGCGTTAGTTTGTGCGGGAGGGACACACACAAAGAACAAACATGTCTTAATAACCCTGCCCATTTATATAAAACTGACTGAAACCAATAAGCCAAAACAGACAAGTGTAATGATTAACGGCCACTGCATACTACCAAATGCATGGCCTCGCACAACGTGGGTGAGCGCTAGGGCTGTTCCAAGCATACTGCACGCGGATGCGTCTGCCGTTTCTGTATACAAAAAAAGTGCTTTGAAAATAGCGATATTTATAACTACAATTTATATGTGCACACATCGTTTCCCGTGAACAATATTGGTGTAACCAAGCTATAAATGTTTTTATACGCCTAGAACACTCATTTGTGTGCCGACGCACACAGGTTCGCTCGGACCGAACGTTTTGGAGGTACGATATTTACGGCACGCGGCCAAGTCCACGAATCGCCGCGTTCCGCGGAAAGTATGCTGGTCCTTAAGTTAAGACACCTGCAGTGATCGCAGCATATCTATGCATGCCAAAATGCCGTGATTTAGAGCACTTTGGATAAAGGCAACTGAAAACGATGTCCATATCTCATCTTCCTAGTTTCTCAGTTTCTCTCTCTCTCTCTCTCTCCCTCCCTCCCTCCATTCAGGATTGTGTCCAAGACAGACGGCCAAAGACAGAAGCTTATCGGGAGTCTTGCTGCAGCAGCCGTACTGCTTCAAAGAGCATCCAAGATGGCAGACTTCAGTGCGTGCCAACCCCGAAGAGACAGAGCAAAGAAGACAGAGCAAAGAAGACAGGAGGACACAAAGAACAGGGGGAGAGAGGTATGGCGGGGTAGGGGTAATACAATGTGGGGGGGGGGGTTAAGGTAGAAGAAAATGCATATGAGGGAGGATTTATATATGAGGCAGAGAACAGAAATGCCACCCTTCCGTCCTTGGTAACACTGAAATTAAAGAATATACCTGATGCCACCAGCAGAACACCAATCCCAGAAAATAAACCATGCATTCCATATAACAGGGCTAAAAACAAACTTCTCCCAGCAATTGACACAATAGCAAACTGTTCCTGTGAACTCAACCCACACACGTTCATTTAAATATTGGGTGAAAGGCTTTCCCTACAAATAAATGCTTCTTTAACAAGCACACACATTTTACATGTGACATTGTATGCTAGTTAATGGACAAAATTGTTTGAATAGATTTGAGAGAAATTACGACCAGTTAAAACTGAAGCGCATTTCCAGTGCATGGAAAATGTTTGTCTGTGAAAAGCAGCACATTGATCCAAGGTCTGTTGCTTGCTGCCTGCATTAATATGCTCCAGATGGCCCATATGGGCCTGACAGAAGAATAGCTCTGCGAATCTGTGTGCATGTTTACACTTTGCCTACCTTAACTTTGCCTAATTCGTAGCGGGCTCGTAACTGCGTGTGATTCATATGTGTGAGAGTAGAATGTAATGCGTTAATGAGCATGCAATCATAGTCATAAACGTTTTTTCTGCAACTGTCATACGTAAAAGCAAACTTGTCAGTGCGTAATTGGAGTAAACGGTACTCCAAGTTTTGAATGCTCAGAATGTTATAATGCCACCCGTGTCTACAATTCCATTGTTTACTCAATTCCAGTAGGCTATACACTTATAGTAAGATATGGATGTGGAAAATGACATGATAGTTTGACTGGATAAGTGTCAGAATCTACATATAGTAAAAAGCCCTCATATTGCCCCCACCACTAGCACACACACACACACACAAAAGACTCAGTGGCAGAAATGTCAGTATGTCTGGGCTAACATTGGTATTGAATGTTCACTTCACCCTAATGCGTTTAGTGTTTTTTCAGAGAAGAGAGATGGCCTTGCACCTAAGTTGACCTACCGACCCAGCAGACACAAGCAGCCAAGGTCACTGACAAGACAAATATGCACATAGAATTGACAAAGTACTCAGTTAAAGCGTATGGAACAGGCGTTGATAACCGCGATAGTCTGTGTACACTAAAATTCTCAAAGAATATATAAGTGTAAGGCTTCTGCCACTTTGCGCTGACAGAAAGATAAATGCACAAGTGTATTATTCAGAGGTACGGTATGCCTGCGTCTGTCCCTATACTGATGTGACAGCTATATGCTTCAACTAGTCACAGCACGGCTGATATTCACTCGAGATAGGGAACATGTCGACTGTGTGCACGTGCTTGTGTATTTAAATATAACCTTGGCTTTCTCCGGTGCCTCTTTTGAATGAAGCTAGAGAGGAGATGGTCTGATAGGCAGATATAGAGAAAAGGTATCTTGACAGTGCATCACGCAGACCTCTCTTTCTCTCTGAATATATAAATGTTATACAAGGTTGTATCGAGGTCGTATCCATTGTCAAGACAGTGCCACATTAAAACCAGGCGCTATAGGCTTACACCTAGCTAAGTGTCACTTCGAAAGACATACCAGCACAAATCTAGTGTTGCTGTGAGGAAAACAGAAACTTCTCCTAGTTTTTCTCTCAGCGATTAAGGATAAATGATAGATGACAGCCAGCAGACACATCAAATTAGAGGTTACTACAGAACAACAAACATTATTCTCTTGTATTGATTCATTCCTAACAGTGACTCCTTCTGTTACCCTTTGTGGCCTGAAACCAAAAAAACGCTGCACTTAAACGTAATGCTTTGTAAGCAGTCAAGGTCCAGAGCTCAGGGCTATTTACAAACCGCTACCCAACCCCGTCCTCAAATGCTGCATTCTGACCTCACGACCTCTGACCTCTGCAGCCCACCCCTTAATCACCGACAGGGAGTAGCCAGCCTGGGTCAATAAACAGAGTTAGGGCTGTTTGTGCTTTGCAATCACTCTAATTAAACACGGGTCAAATAAGTAGACCTTGGCTGTTTGAGCAGTCTTTGAACACGAGACAAAAGTCTGCTTCTCAGACAAAAGAAAAAAAAGGAGTGTTTTTGTTCAAAAGAACTCATTACCTTCACTGAGAGGAGTGTATCAAGTTGGCAGCTTCAGCTGCTGTATGTGAGCAACTACGCAGACTAGAAATAAACGTAGGGAACTTGGGAAAAGACAAACTTGTTCCTTGTCACTTGTTCCATGGACAAAGGTGACCCAAGATTTTGTTCAGGCATGACGCACAAAGAAACAAAGATAACCCCATCTGATCAAATCTCTCACCTGGGTCTTTTCCAATATTCCAGCCGCTTCCCAGGTTTAAATGAAAGTCTCACCATTCAACCAGGGTCATTACGCCTGCCCCAACTACGTTTTGACAACTATCCCTTTTCCACACTTACAGAACAGATGAGGAGAGCTACCACCTTTGTAGTGCAAAAAAGGTGAAACCATGAACTTGCTTTAGGCTGGCTATACATGTAGCATACATCTCATCATATAAAGAGCCACTTTGCTATTTCAGTGCAGAGTAACAAGCCTCTAGACTATGGGTGCACAATATATCTAATCAGTATCGTTACTGCAATATCACGTTGTGCAATATCATATCGAAAATGTTGCAGGAAGTGTAATATTCAATTTATTTTGTGGACAGTTGCGTCCGTTGGCTGTTTGGCTTAGTTATGTTTGATTTAGACAGAAGTAAGATGTGTTGTAGCTGAGGAAGCTAATGACATAAGAATCGAAGAGGAAACAAAAAGAATGCCTCCTCGCTAGCTTGGAATTACTGTTGTCCAATTTATTGTTACTGTCCAATATGACTGTTAATTGAAAATGTGTTGTTTTGATATGTTATGAATATATTTTGATGGATTGTCCCATAATCTGTGTGTGTTTACTTATGTTTAAAAATATAGAAATTAATAGATTTTCATGATCAATATCGCAATATCACATTTTGTTAATATCGTGCACCCCTACTCTAGACACCATTGTCCAGAAATTCATTTTTGCAATAAGAAATGGGGAAGAAACTCCATCCTGCACTGTAGAATGAAAGAAATGTGGGCCAAATAAAAAGACATTAGGAGAAATGTAACGCGGTTAATCCACTGTTCGGTTCACACATTTGGTAGCGTTTGCCCCCCTGTATATGTGTTGTGAGCAAGTGTGAGCGGAGCAGGTTTGATGGAGGGCACTCTTTGGCCCTTACACTTGGCAGAGCAGCAGGCTTTTAGAAAACCAGTCGGAGCGTTCGATGGTTCAACTGTAAAGCAACCTAAACACAGAGAAGGCTAGAGATGCACCGCAACAAACTGTAAACAACTTCTGTTGAGCTTGTACGCCACAAAAAGCCAGGCAAGCACACAAAACGGCAGCACTAGAGATGGCGCGTGTATCCCCTTGTATGTTGGGAGATGCCGAGCTCATCCGTCGTCAAAAGCACGCGAGTGGTAAAGAGGGCTTGCCTACCTGAATGCTAAGCAACCACAGCCTAATGACATGTCTGCACTAAACTCAAGGCATGCATCGCACGTGCATACAGGAATATTATTAGCTACAGCTATTTAACACGCAGGCGATTAATAAAGCTGCACAATCAAGCACGTGTTCAAACGTGAAGTAAATCCCCTCCATAACAATGGCCGATCTGTTATATAGTGCGGCCTATAAGGCATTGAGTGCAGCTAGTTAAGAGGTGTGTGTGTGCGTGTGTGCGTCTGTGTTTTCGCTGGTGCATGCGCACACTTGGCATTCATTAAGTTGAAACAAAACAAGCAGGCAGTAGCTGAGTGTGAGTCTTGGCCGAGAGAGAATAAGAATAGCTTCGAGGAGAGCCGAAGCGCTAGGGTTCGAGAGAGGGGAGGGATAGGCAGACTCAAGTAGGCCAAGTATTCATACAATGGGCCCTAAACTCCTCCACACACCCACACTCTATCCATCTGCCTCTGTGGCCCTGTGTACATGTTTGTGTACCCTTTATTCAAACTCACTTCAAAAAAGGGGCCCAGCGGGCGACACCATGGAAACCCTTTGTGATCTCTAAAAATCAGATGAGTCAGAGCCAGATGCACGGTGATGGCGCATCATCGCGGTGGCGACGTAATTTGCATGCAGGTCGCCAAAGAAAAACGAAAAAAATTAAAACATAGATAGGCAGATTATACAGTACATCTGAGAAAGGCCGATTACACATCTGAGAAATGTTAGAAAACAGGAACTGACATGTCTACAAAGGTCCTTCTGAACAAAACAACTTGGGGCATATCCTTATTTAAGAGTAAAAGGGGTAAACGAACACAAACTATGTCAGACCATTGGGGTTTGGGATGAAATA
>JAODUH010050715.1:0-19021 GCA_027564835.1 Typhlichthys subterraneus
CCAGTCCCGCTCAGGTGTCCATAGGTGTGTCCAAATGCATACGTATGCAGACAAAACCAATACATAATAAAAAAAAATAAAAATACATTTGGCACTTTATAACAACAACACAAAAGACCTCAGAACTCATATGGGTACGTGACACTTACAGTAAATGCAAATTGGAATCTCTAATTGTATTTAATTTTTATAAATCTATAAAAAATGTTTCCGCACACTATAATTCTACACAAACACCTTTTTTGTTTTTATTGAAAGGCACTGAAAATACCAAAAATACAATGTTTTGATCTTCGCGGAGCTTATAATAAGACCTCTGTGAAGATGGAAAAGTTGTTGCTCAATTAAAGGTGTTCGCTGAGCAATCTAGAGCAGGCCTACACTAGCAGTATCGTATGCTTTCACCCCTCCCACCACTTGTCGGAGGTCAACAAACGCACAGTATACGTATGACATTGGCTGTCCACGCACAAGCTCAATACCTGTTGCGTGTGCTGCGTGCAGAGCCTGTCTCGGGTGGCTTGGTGGTGCAGCTCGTCCCTGATGGGGAGGAACTTCAGGGTGATGGCGCTCTGGAAGACGTGGTTGCTGTCACGCTGAAGAGAGAAAGCAGTATTCGCCGGAGCCAGCGCAATGGCAGGTGAGACAAAAAGATAAAAGGCGTGTGTGTTGGGGTGGGCGGGATGGGGTAAGCTGACATGCCAGATGGATTGTTGTTCACAAGACCATCTAAGGAGCCGTGCATCGAAATTGTTTGTAAAGGGCAGGCACTTTCAGAAAATACTTGATTGGATGAACCACCTGGTCCTTTTTCCTTAGCCACAAATCGACACTGATTGGTAAGTGCAGTTGCTACTCAGACACATACGCTGTGATTCCTAGGTTTTCCAGACTCTTGCAGCCAACCTGATTTCGCGAGCCTAGGAATTGGGGGGATTTGTACAGTGCATAAGAATTCCAATATTATTCAAAGAGTCTGTTATGAAAGTGAAAGTCCATCAGACTAAATTATCTTTTTTGTGTAGATTAGGCTTACTTTATTTCCCTTTATTCTATTTTATACTATCTTCCCTCTGAGCGTATCTCTCATAGGGTTCTCTCTCTCTCTCTCTCTCTCTCTCTCTCTCTCTCTCTCTCTTTGCTCAGTGTCCGGCTAAGACTGAATAGTTCCATAAAAAAGATGGAGAGTGTTAATGAAATGAAGAAGGGCCAGAGGCTGATAGAGAAGGAAACCATGGAAACGGGACAGGTAAACCTGCATTTGCTTATTGCAGGTCTTCATCTGTGCTCTTATATTACACTCAAGCATAACAAACACACATGGTAAATGGACTGCATTTATACATAAATGCATGTATAAATGCAGTCCATTGTGTATGTGTATGCATACATATACACGTACATTCATACACCGATAGTGATTGCTGCCATGCAAGGTGCGACCACCCACCGGGAGCAGTTGGGGAGTTAGGCATCTTGCTCAAGGATGCTTACAGGTAGGTCACCACCAGGGTTCGAACCCACAACCTTCCAGCTAGGAGGCAAACACCCAGACCACTAGACCATCCTGCCCACCTACACATACACATACACACACGCGTCCACGCGTCCATAGCAGAAAAAAGAGACCAGACCAGAGAGATCCCCAAAGTTGTCCCATTTAAGCTGTCCAGGCAGGGGCTTATCCACAGGTTCAGTAAACCGTTTGCACTGTGCCTGCTTCGTCCCGTCTGCCATCCAGGTGACGTTCTCGGTGTACCTGCAGTACCTTCGTGCCATGGGCTGGGGCTACTCCAGCATGGTCTTACTGGTGTACTTCATCCAGAACCTTGCCTTCATAGGCCAGAACCTGTGGCTGAGCGACTGGACCAACGACGCCATGGACTATTACAACATGACGTACCCCAACTGGAAGAGGGACACCAGGGTGGGTGTGTTCGGAGCTCTGGGGGTCACTCAGGGTAAGCCCGCTCAGGTGGTTTAGATGATGTTCGCGTCTGTTTCTGTTTTACTGAGGAACAAACCCCACGTTGACAACCCCTGATTTAGTCAAATTGGAAGTAACTTACTTAGGTGTGTGTGTTGATCACATGACTTTTCTACTGTAGATGTGTCGCGTGTGTGTAGTACTGTCGCAAATCTGAGACTGAGTACTTTGTTTTATCTGACAGGACATAGTTGGATGTTCTCAATGTATGGCCTTCAGTACTCAGGCTTAAGAGACTGTTAGTCAGGCTTAAAAGACATATTTTCCCTTGAATGCATAAGAAAATGTCACAGACGTACAGGCTACAAGGAAACTCTTTGGATTTACTGAATGTAGTGCTGCAGAATATTGTAAGATGGGTAGAATGGTGTGATGTGTAGGCTGGTTAAATATTTTCCACTTCTCCCCTACTGATCTTTTTCACAGCGGCTAAGAGTGTTTGGTGATGATAGTTATTTGAACCACAAACCTGCCCCAAGACAGCGAGCGAGACAGCATTTAGCAAGGCCAACTTTGAAAGCAGTGCACTCCCTATGTTGATTGCTTTGCAGTATTTTCATTTTTTTTTTTTACCTCTGATTTGCAGAGGTCTGTAATAACAGCATACCTGGTGGTTGGAAATGCATAGATCAATTCACTGCACTTTCCCTCTGCTCATCCTCTTCTGACTGTTCATGTTGTACCTATACTGTACGTCAGATGTAACCTCAAAATAGATATGGTCAGGGCAAAGATAGATTTGCACTGACTAGGTGTGCATGAAGTTGATAGTTGAGTGATATTAATATATTGTAAAACATCTATGTTGTTAGAAAGAAATATCACCCCTGAAATGTCTAAATTACTTCACCTGCTGTATAAATGATTAATTATATAATCACTGGATTCTGAGAGAACGTCTAAGACATTATTTAACAGAGCAGGAGAGATCTAATATTTGAATTATTTAATAAAAAGGGATATACAGAATATAAAAGATAATCAGTATGTTGGTCGGAGTGTTATGCAGTAGAGAGGTCAGTGGCTGAGGTTCTGAGGTGGATTCTTCTCGGAAGTCTAGCAGTCTAGCTTCAAGGCAGTCTTTGACCTGTGTGGGATTGAACCCTGGGTCTCTCCTCTGGGGGGCAACCTCATAGCCATTTTGGAGCTGCAGGTGAATGCAGTTTACTCTACTTCTCGTTCTTTGTCTACTTCTGCTAGGTCTTTTTGTGTTTCTCGGCACTCTACTCCTAGCCAACGGATCGATTGCCGCATCTCGTATTTTGCACTCTCGGCTGCTCAACAATATCTTGAGAGTTCCCATGGTCTTTTTTGACACAACGCCCACCGGCAGAGTGGTTAACCGCTTCGCAAAGGTCAGGCATCCTTTACCTCTTTATTTAATATGCATTATTTATCTGCATATTAAAAGTGTATGCTTTCGATTAGGAGGTGGAAAAAGGTCTTAAGTAAATATGTGCGTACATTATATATGCATACATACACTGTATATATAGGGTTAGAGACATGTTTATTAATTAAAATAATTGACCCCATTTGACCAACAAAGATCAAATACAGGAGATGCCCCTTCCCAACTCAGCCAAATATACAGTATATTAAAATGTTGGTGAAATCCTTGTGTCTACACATGTGTGTGTGTGTGTGTGTGTGTGTGTGTGTAGGATATATTTACAGTGGATGAAGCCATTCCTCAGTCTTTTCGCTCCTGGATTCATTGCTTGATGGGTGTACTGGGAACACTGTTTGTTATCTGTTTGGCCACACCCTTATTCACCATCATCATCGTCCCTCTGGCTGTGGTCTACTACTTTGTAGAGGTGAGCAGAAGTTGTTGGTTTGACTGTGCGGGCATGAAAATCAAAACATTCTCACGTCAAAACTTGTGCTGTGTTTTGTATTTCTCCCAATCTCTACCTTCAAGCGCTTCTATGTAGCGTCCTCCAGGCAGCTGAGAAGGCTTGAATCGGTGTCACGGTCTCCCATCTACTCCCACTTTGGAGAGACGGTGTCGGGTCTGTCAGTGATCCGAGCCTATGGCCACCAGGACAGGTTCCTGAAGCACAATGAAGACACCATCGACAAGAACCTCAAGAGTGTCTACCCATGGATAGTCTCAAATAGGTAGGAGTCATTATGTACAGATGTAATAAGGTCTCTATTTTTACACCCGATACAATGTGCAGTCTTGGCAAGGGAGGGTGTTTCAGCGGGAAAGTAGGGGATGGTTTTACATGAATTGGCATGTGGAAAGTGTGCCGTCTTGATAATAATCAGACTATTACATTGGTAAAAAAAAAAAAAGCCAGTGTTCGTTCACCAATTGCCACATGAGTAACGGAGCAGTTGAACAACAGGGGCATGTGTGCCTTTCACCACAAATGGTAATAACAAGGTAAATATAGCTCAGGGATTAAATAAACTCCCACATCCTACAAACATTTGATTATATTATGTTTGTTTAGGAGAACATTGCAACTGTACTATGCTTGCCACTTACAAATTAGGTGTTACGTGTGTGTTATGAGGATAACATTAGCACATCATTTCAACATTTTTATTTTAAATATATAATTGTACATTTTTCAGATGGTTGGCTATACGTCTGGAGTTTCTCGGAAACCTGGTGGTGTTTTTCTCTGCTTTATTTGCTGTCATCTCCAGAGAGTCACTGGACAGTGGCATTGTTGGCCTTTCCATTTCCTACGCACTTAATGTCAGTTTTCAGAACACACGCACGCACACACACACAAGCAATATTGTATACATTAGGGTCATATATGGTTTAGTAATAAAAAAATAGAAGAAATTCTGCATAGGCTCTTAGAGTGTTTTTTGTATTTTGTATAATGTACTGTATGTAGCCAAACAAAATGTATACCGTCTAATTTTCCTGGAAGTAGCCTTCTGAGGCTTAGAAGGTCAGATATTAATGTTTGGCTTATAGGAAAACTTGCTGTGCTTTAAAGCCTTGATTGATAAGCATGGCCCATGACAATACAGGCTTGGCATACATATGAAGATTAGGTGATGATGATGGAGTTGGTACTGGCAGACCTTGCATTCGTGGTTCTATGTTATAATTGTAATTTTTATAATAGTATTATAATGTAGCAATAGTAGTACAGTAATAATAAACTGCTGTTATTGTTTGTAAATACATTACATAAGAGAATAAAATATATATTTAGGTAATATAAAAATAAGTCATTCATTAAATAAGACATTGAGATCCGGTTATACACATATTTAAGGACTTGTGATTTTGGCTGACCAATAACATGCTGAACTTTGACTGTGTAGGTGACCCAAACCCTTAACTGGCTGGTGAGGATGACCTCGGAGCTGGAGACCAATATTGTAGCTGTGGAAAGAGTCAGTGAATACACGGAGATTGAGAATGAGGTCAGATGTAGGACCAGAAACCTATACACTGTAGTGGTGTCGCCACTTCACACCATTTTCCTGTTTAGACAAAGTACTGTATGTATAATACATTATAAGTATTGAAATCTGTTAGTCATGGACATGGGTTTGATTTACATTTTAGTACAGTATAGCCTATTTTACATAATATGTTACATCGAAATTATAAAATAACATTACCTTTTTTGTATTATATTTAGTTAAAATGTCAAACAGCTCAACTGTATATTGCTAATGCATAATTTAAAGATATAGAAACTTAATCATTTAACTGAAATCTGTAAACTGTACCCATGGGTTTCTCATGTATTCCCTATAGGCCAAGTGGTTGACTGACACTCGTCCACCAGAGAACTGGCCTGATGCCGGAAGGCTACGGTTTGAGAATTACAAGGTCCGCTACAGACCTGAATTAGACCTTGTGCTGCATGGAATCACCTGTGAAATCGACAGCACTGAGAAGGTTTGCAAAATAAGACATTTTTCCAAGCTATGCTAATTGCACCACAAATAGTGAAACAACTCAGGCTACATATTGTATATCCTTTCTAGTGATACTTATTGACATGCCTTCATCAAATGAATGCTGGTGTATGCTACAATATTTGCGAAAAGCTGTTTCTATAATGTACACACTATGCATGTGTGGTTTTGTCTCATTAGAAAAACACTTAAGCAGACCTGTTTCATAAGTGTACTAGTACCTACCTGAATAGCTCTACATAGAAGTTCACAAATACTGTATTAAAACAGAACCACAATTAAGCAGGCTTATTCCATGTGTAGTGTACTACTGCACATATCTGAATAGAACTTTGTTTTACCCTATATTACAGTGGTAAAGACAGGGTTCCCACGGGTCATGGAATTTCTGGAATTTAAAAGTCTATTCCAGACATGGAAACTCAGGGAAACTGATTTGTTTTAGAATTTAATCATGGAATATCAGGGAATTTCTTTTGTAGCATGTTTAAAATGTAGTTGCCTTTCATTCTTAAATTATACTGAGAGGTCTCAACAAGTCACGCTGATGTGAATAAGTGCCTCATTGTCAGTGATCAGAGCCATATGCCATATGTGATAAGAGCCATTATGCATGTTACTTTCCCAAACAAAATACACAAAATAGGACAGGAGTGACGCATGCCTATGTTATTTGACTCAGCAGGAATAATATTAAGTGAGAAATGTTGATGCAGGAACCCCCCCCTTACAAACCTATTTTAACCACTTTCATAGCACTTTTGCAAAACATATCATTCATTTTGTTTGTCAGTTTGTTTTTTCAATTCCATGTCGTCTACAGCCCTTGTACACAGACAACGCTCTGGTAGTCTGTTTTTCCATCCAATATAGGTCATGGAAATGTAGATTTAAAGTCAGGGAAAATTTAGGGAATTTGACATTTGACATTTGACCCTGTAAATAGAAACGTTTATACATAAAGATAATGTAGTGAACAAGAGCATTTGCTATTTAAACAATGTGGGTACCAGATGGGAAAATAAGTCGGTCTGTAACTAGCAAAGATGCTTGCGTTCAGGCTTTGCACCAGGTGTAAGGGCACACTGTCTGTGCTGTGCACACGCACGCACACACTTTCTCCGCCTACAGTATTTAATGTTGAATGTCCTGCTTAAATGTTTATAATTAACCCCTTTTATGTGTGATTATATGAGACACCCATCACCTTTTTTTTATCTTTTAAAATATGTCAGCATTCTGCCACATTGCCACCCACACTGTTTGTAATCACAACTGGTGCCAGGGCACAGGAGTTACTTGGCTATGTTAGTCTTTAATTATTAATTAGTATATGAACAGCATTTTATGCATACCTTATACATATACTGTTATGTTTTCACTCCTAAATCTTTTATTACAACATTAGATATAATCACAACACATTACCACACATTTTGAGGGAGTGCGCAATTACCATTCTGACTACAGGAATGTGCTCCAGATCAGAATATCTCAAGATAAAACTGCACAGTTTAGAGTGGCCTTTAATTGTGACCAGTCCAGGCACACCTGTACAATAATCATTCTGTTCAATCAGCATCTTGATATGCAACACCTGTCAGGTGGCAGGATTATGTTGGCAAAAATGAAGTGCTCACTATCATAGATTACAACACAGTTGTGAGGATAATTTGTTTTGTATTTATATGTTTGTTATTGTTAATAATAAGGAATGAAGAGAAAATCCCAGTCTGATTCTAATCTATTGAGCAATTTTACTACCTACTGTATTACTTGTATATTGTGTTTAATATTATTGTCTACTTACCCCAGGCGTTGCAGAGCATTAATTATGAATGTCACATTGATCATGCTGTTGTCTCCTACACACAATCCCCTGTCAGGTCTAAAATAACAACCGTTAGTTTAGATAATAAATGTTCACTCTTTGCTGGACAAAACGCACAAAACTCTCATGCAAAATCATTGTTTTTATTTTAGTTTTGAAAGGAATGGGAAAGAATATAGTGATTGGCTCATATATCGCCATTGTCATACTACAGTTTCTTATATGATAATATAGCTTCTGTTTGTGTGAGTACAAAGTAAATAATGATGATTCTCTATGTGAGCAGAAATGTGCATTATTTATGCATTCTACTGAGTACAGGAGCATTTCTTCTCATTTCCAAAGAAAACTAAATATATCTTCTATTCCTGTTTGCTGAGTACAAATCCTTTACCAGAAACACTGCATGGTTTCTGGTAGGGGACTGTACTGTACACAGTATGTACAGTAAAAGGCACATATAGTGAGTGATTTATGAGGGGAATATAAAATGTCCTTGCTTTTAAAATCATACTTCACAGGTAGGCAAAATAGGTTTGACCTTAAAAATATCCTTTTATCACCTATTGAAAACCACACTTCCCATTTACTTATACACACTAACAAGTTATTGTAAAATCTTATGAAAATAATGTGTGAGCCCCTGTGTGCTTGTAGATTGGTATAGTGGGTCGAACTGGAGCTGGGAAGTCCAGCCTGACAAACTGCCTGTTTCGAATCATCGAGGCTTCTGAGGGACGAATCATAATCGATGGCACAGATATAGCTACAATAGGCCTGCATGACCTCAGAAGCAGGCTTACCATCATTCCACAGGTGCGTCCCCTCACAAACCCACGATGGAATTGACACAATGAAAAAATACACAATTGAGGAATGTGCCTATTGTCTAGTAGTAATAGGAGGTGGTTGGTGTAAGTAAATAGCAAGTGAATAGAAAAAGGACAACCGAAGATATATGTAATGCAGTGCAGTTTTAAAGTAATGTCAAAAAGTAAGGCATATAAGTATTAATGAATTAAATATGAATTTTGCCACATCCTTAGCAGAAACGTATACCTGTACAGTGTTTAATTACATATTTGTTTAAGGACCCAGTGTTGTTCTCTGGAACACTGAGGATGAACCTGGATCCCTTTGAGACCTTTAAGGATGAGGACATTTGGCGAGTGCTGGAGCTCTCCCATCTGAAAGAATATGTGGAGGGGCTACAGGAAGGTCTGCAACATGAGGTCTCAGAGGGGGGAGAGAACCTCAGGTGGGTCCAGAGTACAGTAATAATCTGGCAAATAATCACAGTTCTGTGCCAGAATGTTATAGATCTTATTTTACTTTGTTTGTTTGGCTGCATTATTGGCTGCTTCAACGGCACACATTGTCCCAGTTTGCTATGAGCTAGTCTTAGCCCCTAACGTCCATTAGCACTATGTCACATATTGTAAGCAACTCATGCTGAACATCTTATGCATAGACCCCTCTAAGCTCGACAGCAATATCAGGAAATTTGGTTATTAGATTTGAATTGGCACAAGTTTGTATATGTAATTAATTATTATTTACCATTTAAGTTTACCAGCAAATTCCTCAGTATACGTTTAATGTCCGATTTGGTCATTGAGTTACGTACAGTAGTTGATCGTTGTACATTAACATGTCAATCAGAATATCTCGCCTGTCAAGTAGACGGATCTTGACGCAGTTAGCCTGTGCTGTGCCAGACTTTACTCATAAAGGCTGGCTCTGCGACACTAGCAATAAAATGTAGCTGTTTGTCATATTGATTGTTACAATCTGTACATTGTTGTTGTCTAGTGGTCAGCCATCTTGTTTCCATCAAATGAGCTTGAGATCATGCGCAATACAATCGACTTATGCATAAACAAATTAATACAAATTCACCAAATACTATTAGCATTCTAGACACACCACAGGCAGTAATGAGTACCTGCCAGCATTTACTTTCTAGCATTTTACAGATGAGTTGTTTGCTATGGTGTCATGTGTCTGTGGGCTGAATGCAGGCCTAATTGACTGGCAGGGCACCCTTTTAAATGCATCACCACATGCAATACATGCAATATACACATAATGGGATGTTTGATATACACAGTAGGTATATTATTGCTAGGATATTCAGCACTGGCCTGTATACTCTTGGGAAAATAGTCATAAGGGTACCAGCTGTATCACTGCTGCACCTTCAAGCACAGTGAATGGATGTGATCAGGATATCAGCAAGTGTGGTGTTTCCATGGAGTAAATATGTCTTTTTATGCTTGATATTAAGAGAGCACACACCCTAGAGCAACCCCCCCCCCCCCCAATGTTTGTTTAATGAACACGCTGCTTCCATGTATTCGCCAAAGAATAGGTTTCCATTTACTTTTCGTTTTTTTTTTTGTGTTTTTCAAGTGTTGGTCAGAGGCAGCTGTTGTGTTTGGCGAGAGCCCTGCTTAGGAAGTCCCGTATCTTAATCCTGGATGAGGCCACAGCAGCCGTGGACCTGGAGACAGACAATCTCATCCAGCTGACCATCCGCAGGGAGTTCTCTCACTGTACTGTCGTCACGATTGCCCACCGTCTGCACAGCATCTTGGACAGCTCCAGGTAAAGTAGCTCATGGCTACTGCCTCTTCACACGCTGCTGCTGTATGCCTACATTAAGGACGACGCACACTTGAGTGGTATGTAACTGGTGCATGGTTCATCACTTTTCAGTGGTGGAATTTAGAAATAAGTGCACACTGGAAAAAGGTGAAATTAGTGTGTTAAAGCAAATGTTCAAGGTTTGAAGAATTCTTTCACCACTGGAACATATGTCACTATAGTGAAATCACTGTCCATTGTCTTATTCAAGGGAATTTATGAGAAAAATTGTTTATGATTTACCATATTATAATTACGTGTATTGTTGTGTTCACTTCCATTTGTTAGAGATACTTACCTCATTTGTATTACTGTAAAACATGTCTGTACCATAATTAACATATTTTACCGTATTTTAAAATAAACTCCATATAACTTCTATTAAATATTTTTCTTTAACATTAATAAATTGTAAGAATAGAGTTATAACCCTTTAAAATACATAATAATTACTTTAACAAATTATAAAAGAAAAGTTTCAGAACAGATTTTTACTGTTATTTTATCAAATGCAATATCTATGATCATTTACATATAAAACACTATAAAGAGTTCAGAAGAGAAACACCATTAATTTTCACAGCTTTTGACATTAAAAGCTGTTTGTGTAAATCCCCATAGGTAGGGTCAGGACCCCAAAGGGAAAATTGTCAAATGCTGTGAGGGAATCTTACTGACATGTAGGGCTGTAGCAATAAAATGTAATGTGTGACTTGTGACCCCCTACTGGTTTTCCCTAATTGTCTTGCGCAAAATGCAGAAGCCCTGTTGGCCCGTGATTAGCCGCTCAGTCACAACAGTCTAAAAGAGACAGACGTCTTCTTTCCCAGATCCAGATCTACTTATTGGTGATGAAGAGACATGCATGTTATTTGTTTTTTACAAACAGGATCTCTCCAGTGCAAAAATTAATTTAACAGCACTGCAGACATCAAACTAAGTAACACGGCAATCTTAAGGAGGACTTAGCAGAAAAGGCTTGATAATTTGTTAAATTCACGAGAGATCAACAGAGACTGATTGAACACTGTTGAGTCCATATGTGTTATTAGATATTATCATTACCCCCCGAAGCTGCGCCCCCTCAAATTGCATCATCAAGCACCGTCACTATTACTGTATGTAGGCCAACAATACTGTCAGTATTAATGCCAGCATTGGTGTCTCATCACAGTTCAATCCTATATTGTTTAGTTTACACATCAAAAAGCACATTTTGGTGTGCAGTTGCTCTTGAAACATTGAGAGCATTGCAGCTTAAGACTAAGCATTCATTTGGATGAAAGGAAACAAGTTGCCATATTTGTATCTTTATTTAGTGTGAATGTAAACGTACACATATACAACTGAGATTTACTTTAAAAAGCAATATATAAAACAATATATGTATTTCTTTAATCATATATTTTCTTGCAATTTTACATTTTAAAATCCTATTATTATAATATTAGTATGTATGTATATATGTATATTGTTAAGGTGATCACCGTAACAAAAGGAATCTTTGTAAAATTACAGAAAATACTGCTACTCATGTCTATACACAATACTTTATTTTTATGGTTAGTTCTGTTAAGTGTCATTTAACTTAGTTTGCAGAATATGCCAAATCTGTGGAATACTTGTAATAAATGCCCCCCCCCCCCCCCCCCCCTCTCTCTCTCTCTCTCTCTCTCTCTCTCTTTCTCTCATTGATAGGGTGATGGTGCTTGACGCTGGTAAGATTATAGAGTTTGATACTCCTAGAAACCTGTTTGAAAAACAGGGCAATTTCTATGCCATGGCAAAGGATGCTGGGATAACAGGCATAGAAGACACAGCCCTCTGATTTTGTTTTCTTAAAAGCACAATAAATGCTTTGCGCGTATGATGCCAAATTATTTTACAGATTTATTTTTTGGTTTGATCTAAAATGTTGTATTATTCTGTTGTATATTCAATGTGGTGCATTATTGTATTTATAGCATAAATTAATTACACTTTGTAACATTGTTTGCCTTAGTAATAAATGCACCTGATATGTTGTTCAGTGTGTTAATTGAAGACAGACTTAACAAAAGGCAATGCAGTGTTACAATCACCTGCTTCCCAGTCATTATCTGCTTGGCTTGGGACCACTGACCTATAATATTGGGACAGTTTGCAAAGTGGTTGAAACGGAGACATTATATGAGACAGACCACTTTAAGAACCCTGAATAAAAATCAATGGGCGAAATCTGTTACATGACAAAGATTGATTGATTGAGAGTGATTTTATACATACATCTTCCCCACACAGCCAATAATCTGCTTTATAGCAGCCAATCAGTTAACCTATTAAGATAATTGTGTAGTTGCACTGACTTGTGTGTGAAGTGCAGAGTTGCGCCTAGATGTATACGTTGTGGGATAAAAGGATCCAAGTTTTTAAAATGCTTCAGATTACATGCAGATTAGTATGTCCAGGTGAAGTGCAGTTATGGCCTTCTCTCAATTCATTTAGACATACTTTGGCTAAGATCAGACGTGACAGTCAGAGGTATAAGTAAGAGCAGAAGAGACAATGCATATTGTGCAAGACTCTGAATGATGTCCATGACTTCTTGGTCAAAGTGCTGTCCCCTGAATTTAATGTTCATATTATTTTTAGATTAGTTTTTTTTTTTACATGACAGTCTATCGGTAACTTTGCAGAGCCAGCCCTGTTCACTACGAGACGTTGTGACATAGTGCTAATGAGCGGAAGAGTACAGTACTATAGTCTGTCAATAGAGATGAGTGCATGCCATTCAGCACTCAGATATGGGAGGGACATGTCATTTCAGATCTAAACACAGTCTGTACTGTGTTCATCATGCATGCTGCTATTCTATGCCACCTGATGTAAGTCTGCATTTTGGAGGGGAGGGGGTATTACATTGGTCTACACTGTAGATTACAAGTCAACTCCATTGCATTCAGCAATTTGCACAGACGTGGGAGACATTACAGCCTACTCTCTTCATCGATCCGTTGTTTGTTTTACCACAGCAAAGATTTACATTTTACAATGTATATTAAATCACACGCAGAAGCATACTGTACACACATGATGTAATGTGTGTAAAATGTTAAGTAGGCTATACATGATTGGGTCTATATATTCTTAATCATATATTATTAAATAATGTATATTTGTGTAATGAAATGATGTATAATCAGGTTATGTTTCAAAGGCAGTTTCATGCAGTTCACATAATTATACCGATGAGTAAGTGAGCGAGCGAGCGAGTGAGCGAGCGAGCGAGTGAGGGAGGGAGTGACTTAGCGGGCGAGAGACACTGGCAGAGCAACATAGTGTTCAGTGGGTAACTGGTAGCTGCTTCATATCCTGCCTCTGCGTCTGAAGGAGGTAAGACTCCACATCATATATTCATATTTGTGTATATATATATATAACCTTATTAGTTATCTATATTTGTGAATGGCTGGTTACATCAAAATAGCTTTAATATGAAGCACATTGTATATTGCTTTTTTGTTTTCTGTCTGGAAAACATGTAACAGGTTGTCCTTTGCATTAATTAGACAAGCTGACCAATGAAATTAAAGCATTAGCTTCACAGGTGTGTGTGTGTGTCTATATATATATATATTACTGTATACTCACAGTAATTCTACTTCTCATTTAAATTTTATTAAATTATATCTCGTCACATTTTTGCTATTATTCTAAGAAATAGGGCTTTATATTGAACTATTTACAGCATTGTGACCAAACATGGATTATTATCAGTCATTCTGACTCACATGTAGTACACGTGATATCATTAATTTGTACTCTGAACAATATATACGATATCAAATATTCAAGTATAATGTTTTCATGTTTGGCCTATATACTGACAAAAATAATAGTAATAATAGTAATATTGAATGCCTCAAATTACTTAGGTTTTTTAATGTTTTTGTTTTCTTCCTGCTTGTAGGAGATACTGAATCTTTTTCAAAAAATAATGTCTAAGACTATATACTGTCAAACATTTCACTGAGGGAAGTCGTAAGACATCAAACACATCCTGCTCAATATCCATACTGCAGTTATGCTATTGAAACTCGACAAAGAAACATTTGACATACAGTACCTTAATACTATGTTTTTCTCCCTCACTCTGCTCTGATTTATAGGTCAGAAATACGGTAGCTTTCTGATTGGTATTACCACTCCAGTATGTGACCACTTAATCACAGTTCAATCAAAACATCCAGCATTCATATAGTGTAGCAAGGGTGGAGTGCCCTTAACATGATGCATGTTTATTTCCATTATATCTTTCTATAGTTCAAACACAACATGAACCAGTCTCAGGTGCTGCCGTTCCTCTTCTCCTGTAATATCAGCCCGAGTGCGATGCCAGAGCTAGACATAAGTGTTTCCAGACGAGAGCCACTGATCATCGCTGTCCCCATGACGGTCTTCTACAGTGCTGTATTCTTGTTTGGTGTATGAACATTTTATTACACACTGTGCAAACAGGACACTCCTCAAGGGTGTGAAGTAGGCCTGTGTTTAAAACAAGCAGTACAAAGATGTTTTGGCTTGAACTTAATGCATAGACTTTTTTAACAATCCACTATCGCTAAGTGGCCTGGTGTAACCACACGCAAAATTCAATTTGTGAATAAGGTCTGGACACTCTCCATTGGGTGTTCGCAGCCATTGCCTTTTACTGTGCGTAGACCTCTGGTTGGTTAATGGTGAAACCATTAGACATCCTTTAACCAATAGTACCGTATCACCTAATCTAGCTCTATTACCATTTCCAAACACATGTTTGACTTGAGGTCACCACCCTTACTCACCCCCCATGGACGCTGATTGGGGCGAACGACAAAGCTAGGGAACATGGTTTTGCAGACTATAATTGAGCTGAGAGCAATAGTCCGGCAGAGCAAGGCCAATTTAAGTGCCGTTCAAACACAATTGAGGAGTGTACCACCTTTACTGAATATTGTCTTGCTGTGATATATTCCATAGCATACAATAGATGGCTATATGTAAGACCACTGAAGATTCTACACACGTGTTTTGCAGGTATTGTTCAATGGTGTGAGCATGCTGACTCTCCTGATGGATGCCCAAATGAGAGTTAGTGTTATCCGCCTCTACCTTCTCAGCCTAGTCATATCAGGTACACACGTCAGATACGAGTTACTGTCCTACTCAACCCATGAATCGACACCCACTATACTAAAGGAACCTTGCTCAGCCAATGAAGCCATTAATGAGATTATGCTTGTTTTTTCTCTGCTCTTAGACATTCTGCAGCTACTGACCATACCTGTGACTTTGTACCGGTACTACTGGGAGAGCTACCCCTGGCGCCTGGGTCAAGCACTATGCAAGGTTTACTTCATGGTCCGTCAGATGTACTGCGCCACCACAAGCTGTGTTATCATGGCCTTCACCACCGAGCGCTATCTTGCCATCTGTCACACCATGTGGTCTGTCTCCAGCCTGAAGGTACATGAAGCAATGTGCTTACTAACTTCATTATAATGGGATACACGTATGGCTAATATATTTTTACCTGATGAGTTATAAAATAATTCACCCCCTGTACAGTTGGCATGAACGCTAGCTATAGAGACAAGGCTGTAAAACATGGTTGTTTTTGCTGTAGTCTGACATTTTAACATTGTAGTCTATGGGGATTGATTCCCTTTTGCAGCCAGCCTCAATAGGCCATTCGATGAACTGCAGGGTTTTTGCACTTCCGCGTTATTCATTTCTAAGCACGAGAGGTCCCCGCTTGGTTCACAGGCTTAACACACGGTGGAGAAAAAGCTACTGGCTGCCATTCATTTTCAATGAGAGTTCGCAATTTCTTTAATTTGATATCGAAACACATTGATTTCATGGTATTTTGAGGCAGAACTCTGCTGTAGCTATTATTTGTTTACATCGTATGGAAATAGTATTTCCATACTTTCAAAATAAATACAAATCCTTTGTCAGCTGGGAATCTCTGAAATACCCAGCTGACAAAGGATTTCTAATTATTTTGAAATCATATTGCACTTTAATGATCATTAATACATATTAGTTTATTTCTTTCCCTCCTTCCCTAGAAATTCCGCTTGCCATGTCTCATTTCAGTATGGCTGATTTCTCTGGTCTCAGCTGTGCCTTTTGCTATAGTCTATGGCCAGGCTCATGTCTGCATCTTAGACTACACTGCTGCCACTCCAGAAGATGCCCTGCATGTCTCCACCATGTGTGAGATGATTGAGCCTAATCCTGCATTGATCTACAAAGGGGCTTTACTGCTACGGGCGGGCATCTTCTTCTTGGTACGACAGGAGTGGAGGAACCAAAGATATGGTGCTGTAAAATGCATGAGGTGACACAGGTGTTTCCACCTTCAGGTTCCATTGGTGGCCATCTTTACCCTCTATCTGCTGATTCTGTTCCATCTGAGGAGGAATGGGCGTCAGAGGAGGAACATAGGCCTCACTCGCTCAAGTCCCGATGCCAGAAGAGATGTCCAATGCCATCAAAATGGAAAACTACTTCTAAATGAGAAACGGGCTCTGAGGCTAATGGGTATGGGGATGATTTGAGTATAACCATAGTATACTTATATAAACTAACAACACCTACAGTATAAATATTGTCTAGTAGTAAATGATTCATGCTGATCATTTGGTTAAGAACCCCTATATGTTGTGTCTTCCACAGGTGCAGTAGTGGTGGCCTTTTTTGTTTGCAACTTTCCAGACATCGCCTCATCCCTGATGCAGGCCTACGTGTTTGTGTGGTCCGACACGGTCCATTCTGTTTACACCATCCTCAAGACCTACCTGTCCCTTCCGCTGTGGTATGTCAACAGCGCCCTGGACCCACTTCTGTTTTGCATCTCCTCCCACACGTTCCGTAGGGCCTGCTGGAGAACTATACGCGGCCTCAAGGCTCACTGCCACTGGAGATACAGCAGTTTCTCCTGGCTGGGCAGATGGAGCTCTAGTGGAGCTAGCAGTATGACGGGCAGGGAGAGGGGTGATTGTGAATGTTCTGCAGCCACCAAGCAGGCATAAATGTTTACGCTACACAAAGGGTATTGCACTGAATGCAATGTATTGTAAATAGTTAAGTGAAAGGGAGAATGCATTACCTTCAGCCCTATTAGGATGAGCAGACAGGAGTTTAGTTACAGGGCTTGAGCCTGCAAGCTTCAAGTTGAGAGCACAACGCACAAACCACTGTACTGTCTGACCTTAAACCGACAGTCTATTTAAAAATGATTCATTATAGTTATTATATGAGATGTTAGCCTATAATTTTTTTATTATAGTTGTTGTAGCCTATGAGCAGGTAAATGGACTGCATTTATATTGCGCTTTCATCCAAAGCACTCTACAGTATTTTGCCTCACACAACGATGGCGATTGCATGCAAGGTGTGACCAACCACCGGGAGCAGTAGGGGGTTAGGCATCTTGCTCAAGTATGCTTACAGGTAGGTTAACACTGGCGTTTGAACCCACAACCTTCAGGCTCGGAGCCTAACACCCAGCCCACTAGACCATCCTGCCCCACTAGGTTAAAGCTGATTCATACAACCTGCTAGGCTGTATGAATAACCTAGATAATAATTGTATAATTTTATATAATCACAACTGCCCTAAGCTATTGAATTCAGGCATAACATGACACAAATTGCGTGTTTTCACAAGTGTCCCACTGTAAAAGTCAGACTGAACACATCTGTAAACATTGTAGTTCGAACTACAGTGGTTGAAACCAACATAGTTCAAACCATTGTCATACTGACAAAGTTTGGCACTTTTGAGAAACAATCGTACTTCGGATGTTCGTTAGTTTAACGATGCATACTATGATGTAAGTTCAATGCTAGCCTTCGTCGTTGTATGGGAGACGCACCCCTGGCTAGTATTAGCTATTCAATTATTCAATGTCTGTTTTAAGTCCTTGTGTGTATGGAAGCCCATTTGTGCCATGTGAAGAAAAAAAAAAAATAATAATTACGGATAGCAAAGTCATTATTATGAGATACTAAGTCATAATTATGAGACAGTATCTCATAATTATGACAGCTATGTCATAATTATGAGATAGCAAGTCATAATTATGATATAGTATCTCATAATTATGAATTTGCTAAGTCATAATTATGACATAGCAAGTCATAATTATGAGATAGCAAAGTTATAATAATGAAAGACGTGCCATTATATATTATATATAATAATAATATAATTATATACAATAATGGCATTGTAACTGATAGAGAAACAGTTAAGAGTTTTGCTACGTCTATTAGGTCTATTAGATGGTAAAGGAGTTGACCTGAGGTCAAGAAATCGACTGCAGAGGCGGGTTTATCATATCCACGGTCCACGGTCCTAACTACGTTTGGCACATGGATGGATATGATAAACTTAAGCCATGTGGAATTGGAATAAGTGGATGTATTGATGGCTTTTCAGGAGAATTATATGGCTTAATAAAGGACACAAAACACCTTAAAACCTTAAAATTATGACAATGTTTATTATGTTCACAAACATGATGAATGATGTGCATCATGTTCTTTGTTTTATATGAACAAATTCATTCTTAGTCATCCACTATAGTGGTTGATTTCAATTATGGGTCATTCTGGGC
>JAODUH010050726.1:0-19018 GCA_027564835.1 Typhlichthys subterraneus
ACTCAACACGTCTGATACATACCCCGCCACCCCCCTGAACTGCACTAGCACGATGCTACTAGTGCAGTTCTGTTACTAATTTCAGTATCTCAATTTAGTTTTAGCAGTAACCCTTCTTGGTAAATAGTCAGACACACGTCGCTTAGTTTTCTAATTCCTCAGTATAAGTTTAATGTTCAATTTGTTCATTAGGTTATTGTAGTTGACAGTCGTGCATGTCAATCAAAATACCTATATATGTCAGGTAGCCGGCACCATGTCCCAGACTCTAAACAAATAAAAGGCTGAATCTGCAAGACTATGGAAATGCATGTCCAATTTAGGGAGGTGGCGCTTCTGACAGTCAGCCAATTGGGAGAGGTCGTAACCCTGTCAACCAATTGGGAGAGGTCGTAACCCTGTCAGCCAGTTGGGAGAGGTCGTAACCCTGTCAGCCAGTTGGGAGAAGGTTACAAGCAAATTCGGCTCAAGAGGCCAGTAGCTCTGTTTGATCAGAAACAAATGAGTAACATCAAAGTCCCTGCACATCCATATTTTAATCTATTTTTTTAATAGTGGGGGGAAAATGACTCAAGTCTCTCTGGTTTTCTGTTTCCCCTGCTTGTACAGTTTTTGACTGTGTGTGTGTGTGTGTGTGTGTGTGTGTGTGTGTGTGTGTGTGTGTGTGTGTCCCAATGTGTGCTGACGGGCATTTATTTTCCTTATCTGTTAGCCAGGCTCTTACAGGAAATGAATGGGCTCTGTGTGTGTGTGTGGGTGTGTTGGGGGGCGGTTGTATCCTAGCAGGCTAAACTGTTGAGTCATGCAGCGTTTCCTCTGGTTCTGATGCCACTGGAGCTGCACAAGCTGCGTTCTCCACCGATGTGTGAAGCTGCAAGGTCTGCTGACGTCTGCATCACAGGACCCACCCACTAGGTCTCCTGAGGCAGTCTGGGTTTACTTCCCTGGTACCGGCCTGGGGGCTCCAGCATGGGTTTACCGGGTGATTGGTAGCAACTCCACCCAGTTAACGTCCAGCGCTTTTGCAACTTCTCTTTTGTGATGGGCTATTTCTGCTATTTCATTCTTTCCCCTTTCTTCCAAGGTTAACAGGAAGCTGTTGAGTCGCTCTTGTGTAAGCTATTTTATTAGGATCTCTAAAGAGCGATACGTGCACCTTTGTCTATAAAATGGCCATCTACCTACCACTTTGTCATGAATGTATTTGTGTGCGCTGCCTTTCCTCTCCTGATTGAGGTACCACAATAATGACTCGGCACATACTGCTCATTCATTCTATTTTCGAATCTGGTCTCTACGTGCTCTATGTCCACAGAACAAGCACACACTGCAGTTTTTGGTCCGCCAGAGAGGATGTGCAGAATTCTAGAGTAATTGCATCATAATGGGAGTGAACTGCGATGAGACATGCATCAATGCTGGTGTTAATATTTACACAATTCCCATTTGTAGTTTTATAGGCTGAAAATGTCTCTCTCAAGAGCTCCTCAGTTGTTGTTTTCATAGCTGGTGTGTCCGTGTGTGTGTCCACGTGTGTCCGTGTGTGTGTCCCTGTGTGTGTGAGTGTGTGTGTGTCCCACAAAGCATTTGTTTTGCTCTGAGATGCTGCTGCTTTAATGGTAAATGTACTGCATATATATACAGGATTTTTCCGACCTTCCGGCCACTCAAAGCACTTTGCAGTATAGCCTCACATTTGCCCATTCACACACCCATTCATACACCGATGTCGATTGCTGCCGTGCAAGCCGCGACCTAACCTTCGGGAGCAGTTAGGCTTAGGTGTCTTGCTCAAGGACACCTCGACACTTGGTGAGGAGTTAGCCGGGATCAAACCAGCGACTTCTGGATCACAGAGTCATATATAATTACTTTAAAATAGAGCACACGCTACTAGACGAGAACATTTATGTATACCGTATGTAACAGGTACACATTTGAAGAATGTTTCCTCAAATGTACACAGTTCAGATGTACACAATTCTTTACGTATTTTACTGTAATTAGAACAATTTGATAAGGTACAAACATGTACTGACACTAAATAGTCCAGAACTGTCTTGTAAAAGGATACTGTACTTTACCAGAGACGAGCATTTGTACTTTTTAGTTTTTATGATGTTTGCAAACAAACACTTAAGTAGCTGTCACTAAAATGACTGGAATGTCATAAATTGTTGCCAGTACATGTATGTATTTTTAATATTAAATTTCTCTGAATATTTAGTTTAAATGAATTCACATAAATCACCTACACTGCTGATCGGCAGAGGCTAATTTAAGATATCTTTCTGTTGTCAAATCAGTGAAAATGTCAGTATTTGATGTGATCCGACCCAGATAAACAGGACTTGGTGAGTGAGGCTGCATTTGTTGCCATTACAGCCTGTTTGTACAGTGCTTATTTATGTACTTTGTATTGTGGCGTTCGGGCAGTCAACTTGGCCGTGAATAAAAGACGGTGTGCGTGTGTGTGTGTGTGTGTGTGTGTGCGTGCGTGCGTGCGTGTGTGTGTGTGTGCGCGCACGCGAGTGTGACTAGCATAGCTGACTCATTAGCGAAGAAGCACAAGGTTGCCTGTTTTTCTTTATTATTTGTTTTGTTTTCCTTTTATTTAATCAAGTATTGACCATTACGGAAGAGGTGTTATGTAATCGGGGGGAGGGGGGGGGGGGTAGGTGCCTTGTACACACTGTAAAGTAAACAAGCATATGAACAGACAGGCATTTATTCCTTATGTAAATGTCAGCAAATTACCCTGTTCGCATTAACGGATGACCCTGCGGAATTATGAATAACACAGTTTAAAAGGCTATTATTTGGTTAGCGAAAGGTCCTGTTGAGGATTTAAGTAAGGTTCAGCATTTAATTTGAATCGCAGCACATGGGGCGTGAAAAATGCATTGCATTAATGTAAAGGTCATGTCATTATGAAGGTCCTGCAATTATTTATCTGTTGTGCTGCTAAGGACAGCAGAACTTGGAGGCCAAATGGGTTAAACACATTGTACAGATGTATGCTGTTTTGAAGGAGATGTGAGATTTGGCAGGAAGAATAATCTCTTTTTGTTTTGTTTAAAGCTACAGTCACAGCACATGTTATTTTAGCTGGAACTCTTTTTATTCTTTTTTCAGTTATGTAACAGGTATTCACAGACCACCCTGTTTCCTTCCAGAAGTCAGGACGTTGACTGAAGTTGTTTTTTCAGCTTGTTAGCTCATGAACTAGTGACCCCAGATTCTGCTTAACAGACACTTTTTTTTTTTCTTCTTATTTCAGAAATCTTGGCCCATCTATCCTAAACTCTGCTTAACTGTATACCAACAATTAGCTGTTTAGAGAGACTTTTTTTCTATTGTCCATTGATATTGGTTGTGTTGCTTTTCTATAAGAAACAAATCAAGCACATTTTTAAATGTTTTTTTTTTCTTTTTTTTCTGGGGAAAGCTACTGGCATGTTTCTAAGTTCCAGACCAGTCAGAGACCAAACCATTTTTAGCAAATATTTTTTATTTTAAGACTTGTGTGTAATTTAATTGCAGTGTTTGGGTTAGCAGAATTCCCTTGCAGCCAAAGCGTAGTGTAAGATAAAACATGTCATTTACTGAGAATGTGACAGCTATCTTGCAGAGAATGTGGAAAACATTAGAAGCAGGGGGTAATAAAGTTCACTCAGCATGGTTTTAATGTCTCCACATACTTAACTTTGTCTGGCTGTTTAACATTCAGCAGCTTAATGAGGAGAACCAAGTCCTACATTTTCTGTGGCATTAAACCCCTCAGAAATCCAATTATTTCATAGCTGAAAGGCTGTGTTCTACTGAAGGGTTTATAGCACTACTGTTAGTAGCACATGTGGATGATTCTTAGTTGAAATGCCACACTTTCAAAACCACCTTCGGCATCATCATCATCATCATCATCATCATCATCATAGCATTGAGTGCATTTGTGCTGCGGGAAGCGGGGGGCAGCAGCATTCTAATGGCATCGTTTTCAAACTTCGTGTGTCTATAATACGTGCTACTTAGCTATAGCATCAATAGCCATGTTACTATTTGAATAGCCTCAGCTTCATCCGTCCATTAGCACTACATCACATTAGCAACTCTGTGCTGAACGTCGTATACATATACCCTCGACCGACGTTCCATAAGTGAGGCAGTCTATTTTCATTGGCTGTTAGCATAGTCACTCACACAGTCCTATATCCGTCATTCCGATGAGATGCTATTGTTGTTGTTATTTTAAGCCGTATCTTTAGCCAACTTACCTAACAGATTCACAAGCCCTGCAAACAGAGTCGTGACACTAAGTTTCCCTGTACCTGGCTGGAGGCCCTCCTGTAGTAGTATCAGTACCTGGCTAGAGGCCCTCCTGTAGTAGTATCAGTACCTGCTGGAGGCCCTCCTGTAGTAGTATCAGTACCTGGCTAGAGGCCCTCCTGTAGTAGTATCAGTACCTGCTGGAGGCCCTCCTGTAGTAGTATCAGTACCTGGCTAGAGGCCCTCCTGTAGTACTATCAGTACCTGGCTAGAGGCCATGTTGTGTGTGTGTGTGGGCACCTCCCCATCAATCAGACCTTTTCCTGTCCCTCGGCAGATGGTTCAAACTGCTGGACAAGGCGGGCAAGCCGGACAAGGACCGCGGGGAGGTTCTCCTGGACGTCCAGTTCACCAGGAACAACCTGACGGCCAGCATGTTCGACCTGGCGGGAGCCGGCAGCAAGCCCCCCCGCTCCCGCCTGGCCAAGCTGAAGGACAGGGTGCGTGGCCAGAAGACTGACGGACACGCAGACCATGCCTCCGCCGCCGTTGCTACGGTGACCCAGGTCCTGACGGACAGCGAGGGGGAGGATGGGGATGGGGTGGAGGAGGTGGAGGAGGAGGTTGAGGGGAAAGACGGGACGAAGAAGAAGAAGAAGAAGAAGACGACGAAGCTGAAGATCAAGTCGCTGTTCTCCAGCAAGTCCAACCTGCAGAGGAACCTGTCCCAGTCCATGTCCGTGCTCCCGCCCCTGCCTGAGAAGAACGCCGCCTTGAGTGGCAGCCGCTCCTCTGGGCTGAACGTGGACCCCTCTGAAGGTACACACACACCCCTCTGAAGGTATACACATACCTCTGAAGGTACATCCGCCCCGAAGGTACACACACACACACACACCCCTCTGAAGGTACACCAACAGCCCCCCACCGTACCACCCTCAGTAGTTCCCTTAAACATTAAATGGATGCACACAACAATTTTCTATGTAAAGATTACACACAACCTTCTGGTTTGATTAGAAATGATTAGAAAAGCACATGCACTTTTCAAACCAATCCTTGGTGATTGGATGAAACAAAGGTGATTGTTTGTCATTCGTCGGTTAACGTCAAACTTAAACCTCTCCCGTAGCTGCCAGTACGAGGCCTGTTGGTCAGAACCACTGTGGTTTTAATGAAGCACAACGATTCCCAGGTTGTTCAGACTCTGATCACAGAGATCAGGATGGTTTCATGAAGCTACAGGAGAGAATGTCATCACACTTCCACTGTGTGTGTGTGTGTGTGTGTGTGTGTGTGTGTGTGTGTGCATGTCGTAATCTGCACTCGTCTTTAATATCCAGTCTGGTCTCGCTGCACATGCATGTGCAAACGCGCGAGTGTGTATGCGAGTCCCACGAAGCACTTGTTTTGCTCTGAGATGCTTGTGAACTTGGTATGACATCTTGTGGCAGATAAGATCTTCCATACTGTTGTTCCTTAAACACATCAAATGCATAACATTAGAGGTGCTCAATAAGTTCCCCATCCCTAACCGTTAGTTTCATGTCGAATAGAGATTATGAAAAGGCGATTTAATCATTGAAAACTTTTTATCAGGCCAACATTCCCAGGAAAGGAAATTAATGATTGGCGTGCCAGAAAGTATGGGCATAACTCTTAATGTTGTGTATCGGTGCTCTAGCCTGGTTTAGTGATTTATTCTATAGCTCTGTCTGGGCCTCTGCGAGATGATTCCCATACGTCTGCTTGTTCACTGAATGGTTAAAGAAATTTAAAGTATGGTCAACTATTGTAAGCTAATACTTACACTTACGTCTGCTGCAGTCCGCTAGCTTACCGTTCTCTGTGCACGCTGAACGTACTGCCACACAGCCCTGGCTCCGTAAATAGGAACAATAAAAAAGGTGGGAACACCGCTCGCATCAACAAAGCCGCTTAGCTTTGCCCTGCGTTTAAATGTGTGGTGGGCGGAGCTTCTGAGGGAGTTTCTGTTTGAGCTCGACAATAGCAAGCGTTGTGGAGAATGACTAACCCCGGCTTTAAACACGTAGTTCAACTGTAAGGCGTGCGTCAACTGTCACCGCTGGCGTGTCAGTGTGACAGAAGCAGAAGCGGTGTGAATACAGTTGAGGGACGCTTCTAGCGTGGCTAATTGCTTGTGTTTCAGTGTAACAGTCGAGCTGTCACAATCGCTGTATTCACCTCAGTAAAATCCATGTTTTTTTTCCGTCTTTGTTCAGTTGTCGTTGTCTTACCACGACGTTGTTTATGCCTCCATCTTCCATTTACAGAGGCAGTGCTGTGAAGGAACATGGGATTGGCTAGTGGAGATTGTCACTTAATTTGACAAGAAGTGTATTACCTTAAAATCATAGACTCCACCTTTCAATATCTATATAAAGACGTTCTAATTACTGTAATGTTTTGGTTCCAACGCTCTCCAAAACAGCTTCCAATATCACTCACCACCCCCCCTCCAACCCCCCTTTTTCTCTCTCGTCCAGCAGGCAAGAAGTTCCGCTTTGGGCTCCACAAGCGCTCTGGCAGCTCGGACAGCAGGGGCCTGTCCCTGCTGCGCTCCCCGGCGGCCCCGGGGGAGCCCAGCTCCGTGTGCGTCAACGGGAGCCACGTGTACCGCGAGGAGCCCCCGCATCCCACCTCCCGCCTGGGCCCCGACCGCAGGCTGACCTGCATGACCGGGGAGGAGGAGGATGAAGAGGAGGAGGAGGAGGAGGAGGAGGAGGAGGAGGATGATAGAAGCAGGGTCAGGGAGGAGGAGGATGAAGAGGTGGTGGAGGAGGAGGAGGATGATGGAAGCAGGGTCAGGGAGGATGAGGAGGTGCTCAGGACTGAAATGGAGAGGAGGAGAGAGGAGAGGAGGCTACTGCAAGAGCGGCAGAGGGAGGAGCAGGAGGAGGAGAGGGCAAGGCAGAGGGAGGAGGAGAGGAAAAGGGAGGAAGAGGAGCAAGCTGAGGAGAGGAGGAGGAGGCAGGAGGAGAAGGTCAGAATCGAGGAGGAGAGGAAGCAGGAGTGGAAAAGGATGCAGGAAGAGGAGATGAGAAGGAGAGCGGAGGAAGAGGAGAAAAGGATTAAACTAGAGGAGCAGGAGAGGATTAGAGCAGAGGAGGAGAGACAAAGGACAGAGGAGGTGGAGAGGGTCAAGATGGAAGAGGAGCGGGCTGAGGACGAGAGAAGAAGGGAGAAGCTGGAGGAGGATAGAAGAAAAAGGAGAGAGGAGGAAGAGAGGCTTAAGATGGAGAGGAGGAGAGAGGAGGAGGAGAGGGTTATGATGGAGGGGAGGAGAAGAGAGGAGGAGGAGAGGGTTATGATGGAGGGGAGGAGAAGAGAGGAGGAGGAGAGGGTTAGGATGGAGGGGAGGAGAAGAGATGAGGAGGAGAGGGTTAGGATGGAGGGGAGGAGAAGAGACGAGGAGGAGAGATTGAGGATGGAGGAGGAGGAGGAGAGGAAAAAGATCCAGGAGGAGGAGGAAGACAGGGTTAGGATGGAGAAGAGAAAGAGAGAGCAGGTGGAGGAGAAGGTGATGATGGAGGAGGTGAGGATGGAGGAGGAGAAAAGGATTAAACTAGAGGAGCAGCAGAGGATTAAAGCAGAGGAGGAGAGAAAAAGGACAGAGGTGGAGAGGGTGAGGATGGAGGAGAGGAAAAGAGAGGCGGAGGAGAGAAGGAGAGAGGAGAGGGTGAGGGAGGAGCAGGGAGCAGAGTGCCTTAGTGCTGAGACAGAGATAGGGACCAACGAGGGAGGTGGAGTGATGGCCGGGAAGGATGTGCCAGGAGGTGAGGCGGCGACGCCCCCCGGTCGCCCAGTCTTCCCCCCCTTGGGTCCCTTTGATGACGACGCCCCCTCAACAAACCCTTTTGACCAGCCTCCCAGTCCCCCTCCCAGTCCCCCTCCCAGTCCCCCGCCCGGTCCCCCGGGAAGGACGGCCAGAGTGTCTGCTGTCAAGCCAAGGTTAGTCCCGTGCCCCACACACACACACATGCGTGTTGACTCATAGTCGTTGGTGAAGCTGAGACCGTTCCCTGATTGAACGGCCGCTTCACATCAAGCGCAGCGCGAATAAACATGGAAACTAGACAGTTATTTTCTAGCTTGTTGTTGTTTTATTATTTGATCATGAACCATAACAATCATTATCAAATCGTGATGAACGTAAATCATGAGTTGTTTCGCCATTGTTGTGTGACGTTGGTGGCTCATTGCGATTTGGCTCTTCATATTTCACACTTTGCATGAAACAATATCAACATTTGAACGCCTGTACACTGATGTTGAACTTCAATAAACCCTGGACTTTCTCGTCTCAAATCAGGTCTTAATACATACGAAACTCATCTTTTAGATCTGTCATAGATCTAATATTCCAACCTCCACTGGGTCATTTTTATTTGAGCTTAATGCCTATGGCACTGGACATTAAGGAATCGTGAAAGGACCAGCAAGGGAAACAAGTTGGTTTATGAAATAGAGCAACCAAATGGAATATTTCATCCTATATTCAGGTAACAAAACTATATACACTCAACGGTTTTAACGAAAGTTCAATGTCACTTTTTATAATTTAAAGGATAAAGCAACATCACATTCATTAACTTTCCTATAGCGAATGTATTTTGATGCAGATGGGATTTTCAATACCTATTTAACAATCTATTCCTAAATATCTTTCTACTAATAATTCTACTTACAGAATACCTTAATAACATAAGCAAATAGTTACTGTACTGTAAGTAAGGCAATGTAGAAATGTGTAAAGCATTTGTCCTGTAATGTTTGCCCTACTGTATTACTTTAGGGGGCTGTTTGGTCAAACCATAAGTTTGTTTGCATTGGAGACAGGCAACCTGTTATTAGACTGGCATATTCTGGAATATACCGGGGGTTAAGTGTAAGGCGGTGTCCTGTGCTACCTGTTATGCGTGGTGTGCTAATGACTTATTATGTGACAGGGCGTCTTCTTACAGTACATAGTTGGATTGTAATTGTGTTGAAAACCCGTCATCTAGCAAACCACTCTGCACTTCCTGCTACTTCTAAAATTGTTCTGGAAAGTGGCCAATTTGTCTATGTGCCACATCACGGTACAGATAATTGTATAAATGGAGCCGCTTAGAATTCAAGGAATTTCTTTATCACCAAAGGAGACAGCTGTGCTTCCAAAAGAAGGCATACAGTTAAGTCTGCCGCTGTTTGAAGTTGGCAGTGTTGAGGGCTTAACAGTCGCACAGTGCTGTCTTATGTTATATTCTTTGTCTACAGCTATGCCAGCACCTCAAACAACACAAATCGGTTTACCGTTAATGCAAGTAAATAGATGGGCTGCTCATCTGATACCCACCTGTCTTGAAAGCCCCTGTTTTCTGGGGCCATTTTCCTTTTTTGTCTAACAATGTCATGTCGTCTCGAGGGACAGATATAGTTGTATGGTGGGCCGTGTGTGGCCCGTGGGCCTTGAGTTTAAGATGCCTGGTGAAACGTTTGTTGAACCTTTTTGTCTTTAAGGGCGCTTGTTTTGTAGCCTACCGAGTATCAGCACAACTGTATAATCAGCGGCCAGCTGAAGATGCTTTCCCCAAGACGACAGTGTATATACTACATGTATATTATACGTTTCCACATCCGCCAGGGCTCTGTCTGGATTTTAAACATTGTGATTGGGTGAGATAAAGATCCAGTAAATGTCCAATCGTATGTAAGGCAGTTCAACTCAAATGTATTAGCACCCCCTTTATGACATTTACGACTTTTTGAGTAGAGGGGTTACAGAAATTAAATTAGATGGTCTGATGAGGCCACTTTGTCCTTAGCAACAGCCTTTTGTACTGTATAGATTGTACTGTTCCTGATAAGGCAAGTACTTGAGCAAGGAAATCATATTAAATTAGTGAAATGTGAACTTTGTTGATGGGAGGAAACGTATTCAGAAGTATTTTTAAAAGACAAATGCTGTCAAACAAACGCAAGCCGTGTGTTGTGTTTACTCTTGAACAGTGTGTCACCAACTTATCAGCTTACTGACTAACTCGCTGGCATGCACTGATCTAGTAAATGTAGCTGTTGACCCGTTAAACATGCTGTGCGTGGAATGACGATAGCATAACCGTACTTTCCCTGTTCTGGGTTCAGTGCTTGTACTCTTCTCGTGTTGCTTGTGTCCAGCCAAAATAAAACATTAACTTTTACACTAACAAATGTGTAACCATGCTTTTCTCCATAAAATGTTATAATCCAATGAACACATGTTGCCTTTTCCGCTGTCGTGATCTAAATTAACCGTCAGGAATGAGGACACTCGCACGCAGGCTTGAATTAATAGAAGTTGTATTAATAAAATGCAATGAACAATCCAAAGATACAATTCACCCACGGCCGTGGTCCAAAAACATTCCCACCGCCACGCCAGCTCCCTGAGAATGCCCCCAGCCGGTAGCCACACCCCCTAGCCAGTTACCTTTCCACTTCCGGCCTCCTCCTTCCGTTAACACCTTATGACTGATATAATGTTTATACATCGCCCTCTATTGGCCAGGAAATGAGTAGTAATAACAGTTAGGCAGATGTCAAAATGGGGTGTGGCTTGTACATGTATATACGTCGTATTAAATAAATAGAACAAATAGAAAAGGATAATAAATAAAATAACATAATTTATAATCTGACACCGCCCCCCGCCCCCGCCATCCAAAATTGTGTGGTGAACTATCTTGTTTTTAACACCTGGTCACATCATCTAACTCATTAAGCATTCATCTGTTTAATAATTTGTTATAAATTGTGTTTATTTAATTGCAAAGTTTTTTTTTTTTTTTTTTTTTTTTTTTTCCACGATAACCTCCCCTCCATTTTGTGCTGAAATATTCCCAAACCTCATGTTTCTGGCCAAGCCACATGTGTCTTCACCTCTCTGAACTTAAGGTCACATCCTGGCCGAACAACAATGGCCACCTCGTTAGTTACACAGAAACAAATGTTAACGCCATCCCTGCATCTTTAATTGACAATAATAATAATTAATCTACATCCAGATATCACACTGCTCTGCCGCCGCTGGCAAACCAAGATGGCCTCGTCGTGGCAACAGGCTGTATTGCGAAGGACCCAGGAAGCGGTCAGCGTGAAAAGCGGCCCGCGCCACAGCCTCCGGGGGGCGCTAGAGCCACCCGTGGCTTAAAGAAGCATGAAGAAGAGGAGGAGGACCAGGAGGAGGACCAGCGTTTAGTGCAGATGATTGCTCCTCTCCGTAGTCCGGGAGACCAAAGGTCCGCACCCTGCCGTAACCCTGGCGATGTTCGGCCCGGCACAGCAGCCAGACACGGCAAAGCTCCAGCGCCTCCTGCCCCCGGTTCCTGTTCCCCCCGGGTCGGACCCAGCGCAGCCTCGTTGCCTGGAGCGACCAGAAGGGGCGGCGACGCGCCAAATGGCCGCGCTGCGTCAGCGACAGGGCTTCCCGCTGCCGCGCACGGCTGCAATCCGTTTGAAGACGATGACGACGAAAGGGAAATGGAGGTGGCGGGACAGGAAGTGTGTCGCAACGATCCCAGTCCCCCGCCAGCGCCTCTCAGTTCCCTGGGTGTGTGTGCTCTGGTGGCCCACGCTCCCAAAGACGACGACGATGGCGTCGTTCTAAGGAGAAGGCCGTGGAAGGCTAGCCGCGCCCCGATGCCCCCCGCCAAGAACGCGGTCGCCGCCATCACCACCGTGCAGGAGAGCCACGACACCACAGACGTCTGGCCCAGCGAGACATTGCGGGCCGCAGGAGGAGGAGGAGAAGACCTCCAGACCTCTGCGCCTGGCAGCGTAGTAAAGCACGGTGGCTCGCTGCCCTCCGAGAGCCGGCCTGTAGCGGCGCAGAGGAGTGGGGAGGAGAGAGGTGGAAAGTGGGACCAGTCTGCTTCAAACTCACGCAGGTGAGAGAGACAACCATCACCCACCCACCCCCATGTAGTGTTATTTTGTTTTATTTCTTCCACTAAATGCATGTAATATTGGATCTGAATAGTTCAAAGAATATGTGTGTGTGTGTGTATCCAGGATGAGATATACTGGTTAATCAGTGTGTAGGAGTTCTTGTTGATGTATGTAGGATAGCTTGGCAAATTGGCGGCCACTCTGGTTACAAGATGCAACTACACGTTGCTTTTGAGGGCTGCTGTATTATTTTGGGATGTTCTCATCTTTAACCTGTTTTTTTTTTTTTTTTAGTTACTTTGTGAAGCTTGGTCCATGGTAGGGAGACTGTCTGTCTGTTACCATAGTAACTCGCCTTATAAATAACTTTGCCCGTATTCATACAGTACATCCCTGCGCTGTGCTATTCAGGATAGAGGCACTTGTATGGTCAGATCCAATCGATCTCATGTTCTGCTGTTGGTTTCACAGGGGTGGGTGGAGGCTGGTTCAAATCATAATAGCATTTATATTAGCGGTATCCAACCCTACAAAAGTCCTGGAGAACCCTCTGCCCTGCGTGTTGGAGATGTCTCCCTGCTCAGCACACCTGACTCTACTGAATGTGTAGTTACCAGGCCAATGTTTTTGTTTTGAAATGTCATTACACCCATGAACAGGTGGCTCTATTTTTTTTTTTTTTTAATTATAGATGGTTTTTTTTTCATTGAAAAGAAATGTTCAAAAGTGGAAATATTTCACTCTGTGGATTTCTCTCCACTTAGTTTGATGAATAATGCTGTACAGTAGCAAATAAAGGTGCGACTTGTAATCCAAATCACTTGGAGTAGCAGTGGGTGGTGTGGTTGGATGGCGCCTTGCATGGCTGACACCACCACATGGGTAAATGTGAGACGATACTGTAGAGTGCTTTGAGTGGAGGTGTGTGTGTACTGTATATAACATTATAATCTGGTGTTCTTCACAGCCTGTGGAACAGCATGCACCACACAACTCTCTCCCAGCCTTGGCAATGTGTCCAATGTGGGGGGTGGAGCTTCTGAGGGAGCACCCTGCCTATGGCAATTAAACGGGGTGGAGCTTCTGAGGGAGCACCCTGCCTATGGCATTTAAGGGAGAGGTGTTTTTGTTTGAATGTTGAGTTCAGTTATATCAGCAATCATTCTTCAGCATTCCCACCCTTTTGGCGTTGGTTGTACAAGTGACTGTGTTGTTGTTCTCAGCTGTTCCATATGGATCTTGCAGATTCTTGGCTTCTATCACTTGTGTTGTGATCACAGCAGGCATCACGCTGTGAAGCCACTGGAGCAGCCGTCAGCCGCCCTAGGAGCAGATGATGATGATGATGATGATGATGATGACAGATCTACGGTGTTCGTCAGCGATGCACAAGAGAAGATAATGGTACGCATTACTTTGAAATCATCTTAAAATCATTGCCTTGCTATAAGGTGTCGACGTGGGAAAACCCCAAAGGCAATAATATGCAGCTTGAACAAGCAGTGTGGGTCTGATGATGTGCATCTCGGTCTGGATTTGCATAATAGGCCTGTATGCTGGGCAGATTCTCATTATGTCTTTTCATATTTCATACACCATGTAAAATTAAAATAAATCCTACTGCTCCTGCTTATTAAAGGAAACAATTGTATCTCACATCTTAAGGTAATAAGTGGTAGCATAAATTATTACGTAATTAACTTCATGGAGCCGACCGAAAGGAATTTTTTTTTTTCCTTTTTGAATGTGTGTGCACTGAGACGTGTTTTACCACACATTGTTTAGAAGGGATAATCTGGCATTCGCTTGCTATCTTTGATTTTCTATCAACAGATGATCAGTTGGTGTTTTGGGTGTTTCACCACTGACGTTTGTTTAAACTAAACACAGGTCTTTGTATTTAGCGCCACCCATTCTCTCATTGCAGGTGAAAGATGTGGCTCTGAAAGGACCATACTCCCAGCTGAGTCAGGCAGAACTAATCTCAATGGTGCTGAAACAGCAGAGCAAACTCTCTGAGAGGGAGAAGAAGGTGGTGGAACTGGAGAAGTACATCGACGACTTGCTTGTGCGCGTCATGGAAGAAAAACCAACTATTTTAATGTCTCTGAAGGCTCACAAGTAGAACCCGTGGCACAAGATACACCCTGCCTGGTTGGGTCAGAGCAGCAGCCTATACTGTATACTTACTTGCACTGTTTAACTGTTAAATGTTGGGAAGTCATCTCTTGATGCCCACATCAACAACTCGCTCTCTTTTTGGACCAGAAGTACACCAAATATTTGACTAAATGTATACCAAATATTAAACTAACAATATATAACTAATATTTTACTTAATGTATACCAAATATTCAACTAAAAGTATAACAAGTATTTGAAAAATATCGTATCAACCAGGCCAATGACTGAATATGAAAATATTTTTCATATTGAGTTTTGTTGCCTTTTTTTAATAATAAAATGTTCCATGTTTGCACAGATGTTTTATAAAGGTCTAAATGTTTGTTAAAATTTAAGAAGTTAACCGAACAAAACACTTTTTTTTTTTCTTTTTTAAAGGGGGCGGAAGGACACATATGTCATTGATACATTACAAATTAAAAAGTAAACAAATGATCTAGTTCAATATAACTGACACCTTAATTTATATAATTCTCACGGTGGAGGGAATGAGCTCAATTCTCTTCAAAAGATTCATCGGTCTTCAAAATGAGACTCAACTTGGCCTAGCTCTTTTGAATTATTTACTCTTTTGCAGTAACCAATTACGACATTGTGTGTACTTGTGTAAGTGCATACTTTCTACTTTTCAAAGCCTTTTGCGTGCATGATTTCTACTTGAACTATAAGATGTACCTCTTAACTGTAAAAAGGTTGTATGAATATTGTAGATCATGAACATTTATTCTTAGACCATATGCAATTTACTGTTTATTTCACAACCAAATGAGCACTTTATACAGCACAGGAATTGATTAAAGTATTCTGTTCTGTTCACTGTTAATACATTTCTTTGAATTATGTAAATAAAAACACTTATACATTAATGGCTGTCATCAACATTGTGTATTTTAAGGCAACATAAGAACAGTAATTAAGAAATACATATGTAGTAGGTCTGCATTCATTTGGACATTCATTGTTTTTGCTGTGTACATTAACTTTAAATTGAAAGGGTCATTATTATGTTGAAATGTCAACTGCCAGCTTTTAATATGAGGCCATTTTCATTCACAACTCATTAATATATAGGCATTTGAACCCCCTACTTAGGGGGTACACAAATAATTTGACAGACTAACACAATCTAAAATTAATTATCTTTCGTATTTGGTTTGAAATAGCCCACTGTACTGTATATTCAGTGAAGTTTGTAATCCGTCGGCTTTCTGTCTTAAGCAAGTGAAAAATTCGCAGTTGGTTTCAGCTTTGGTTATTGATTGGCCTAGTCAAGAACATTCTACTTTCTCACTGACAATCTGATGGCTGTTGCAGTGAGTTTTAACACATGGTTGGATATGAGCAAATAACAGTAAAATTCTTAAATATGCTTATAAATCTTGCTGTCATATGATGTTGGCAATAGGACAAGTAGGGCTGTTCTCCAGCCAACTCCAATGGCACACTGTACAATCTCAGACATTTCATTAGCTCACTTGTGCATGAAATTACTAGACTAATATAAACACTCTAGTTTTGCTCCCGTTTTACATGAGTTGGCATAAGATCTAAGGCTTCTTCTGCCCAAAATAGATGTATTTCTCTCAAATGTTGTTCACAAGCCTGTTAGAATCTGTCAAGATGATGATCGTCACACAAATCATGATTCACAGGTACAATACTTTTGTCTATATGATTATTGCTAGGTGTGCCTTGGTCTGGGGACAATAAAAGGCCACACCAATGTGCAGACAAAGTAATATAACAACACACGATGCCACAGATGTCACGTTTTGAGGAAGCGTGCAAATGGCATGCTGTGATGCATACTGCAGGAATGTCCACCAGAATGTCATTTGTCAAGATAAAACTGCACAGCCTTTGTCCAGTCCAAGGCACACTTGTGCAATTGTGCAATAATGTTTTAAAAAACTAGTATTTTATTAAATCGCTCATATGCTTAACCCTTGTGCCCTCCTCAAATGTACTACTATATAGACACCTTTGTGGCAAACTACATGTGTAACGGTGGCCAGCAGGTAGCTGTGCAGTAAATTAATCCTCACTCTCCGACACCTCATAGGACACTCCGGCGACGCAGGCCAGGGCCCATGTGTTATTGGCCTGCATTGTAGGAGCGTCCGCTCTCTGCGGGGTTCGATACCCCGAGTGGGACGGACGATCTCCGGCACACAAACTGCATTAAATCATCATACATCAATATTGTGTGCTGCTATTACTTTTTTCTTTTTCATAAATCACTTAAACAACTTCAGACTAACTTAAACCATTCAATCATGTTCATGATTTTATTCCTAGGTCAGTTTAATTATTTGAAACATTTATTTAGAAATAAATATAAATACAATGTTTTATCATGAATATAAAATATTTTAACATTCAGGGGAATCAGGAAAAGATCAGGGGAGTGGGACTTTGGTGGTGATTAGAGTATTGGATATGTCAACAACATTAATTTGAATATTTTTTTTTTTTTATGGACACCTTCCAAATTCCATATTGACTTTCATTACAACCACATTTGATTACAACAAGACCAGAGGACCTTGAACTTCACTTGGGGCAACGACCATAGACCGCATAAATGGCCAAACCCTCCGTGACGTCACCCATAGCTTTTCTCAAGAACGTATTTCAACACGGCGCTGTGCTGGCCCTGACGTCACCATCATTGCAGTACCTCACCCCGACCTTAACACCCCCTGCCCCTATTCATTATAATGTGAAACATGCATGGCTAATATATTTTAACTTATGTGTTTAATAAAAAGATTCACCCCAAGTGTCATGAAAGGGGAGACAATATGGAGACCAAAAACTTTTTTTGAACCAGGCTGTAAACATGTTTATTTCTGCTGTAAATCGGAATGGGAAAGGGTGCAGGGGGTATGTCCCCCTCAGTATTTAGAAGAAGTGTATTCCCCCCTCCGCCCAATAAAAACACGAAAGATGCACAGGGGCGACCCGACAGGTTTACTTGTATGCGACCTAAGCGGAACTTTATTACAGTTGTATCTGCACGGAAGCCATTAACCGACGGACAACAACACTTGCGTTGAGTTGACTGACTAGATGATCGCGATTTCAAGACTTTCCATGCGAAACGTTTGATGTTGCGCTAACAAACTGGTAATCGATTTCGATTAGTTGCTAAGGGAATTTACACGTTGAATAAGGAAGGCAGGGATGGCGTTTACCGCGGCTGTCTGTCCAGACTGTGGCTCGTCCAACGTTGTAGAAGATGATCTGCATTCGCAAACCCACATGGTGTGCCAGGACTGTGGTTCTGTGGTGTCTGAAGGAATCCTCACCGCAGACCGTGGCGAGGGCAGTGGTACGCATATATTTATAATATCGAACACATAGTTGCTTTTATATAAAGTGTGTTTTTTTTTCTTTTATTGCCCACTTTCCCCAAGCATCAGTAGAATTTTCCCTCCAATACAGGGTAGTTCTGTAAATTAATCAAATACATATATTATAAACATATTCTACAGCGCGCCCGGCATTCCCATTCCAGTGTTATACCAATCACTACTGTTTTTTTTCCTATTTTTTCCTCCAAGATTTCAGATACAGCGAGACTACTGCGTTTTCCAAAAAAGCTTGTAAAAATCAAAGAGAGGGTAAGTAGCTTGCATCTACTAATGCTTGCAAACATGTAAAAAAAAAAACCAAAACAAAGAAAAAATTAAAAAACAATATATAACAATAATATTTAAATAAACACACATACATGTTACATGTGCCGGTATGTACTGCACATATACTCAAACGTGCGTGTGCCTCTTCTAACATATTCTGTTGCCCTCCAACAGGCCTTTGTCGAGTGCGTTCTTTGTGTCGCATCCTGAGACTCAGCCCAGACACGGAGGAGCTCGCCGAGACCTATTACAAGAGGGCGTACGAACACCCCTGCTTCCTGCGGGTGGCGCTGGTAAAGAAGGAGGCCCTGGTCGGATGCTGCGTGCTCATTAGCTGCAGGCTCCGCAACTACCCCGTCGCCATGGGAACCGTCAGCTGCCTGCTGGAGGCCAACCCTGTGTTGATGGGCGTGGTGTACCAGGACCTGGTGAAGACACTGAAGTTCGAGGCCCCCGGGCCATGTGTCTCCGAAATACTGGCCACACACAGCCATGAGTAAGCAGCATTCTTCTGTGGGTCATAGAATAATTAAAGGTGTAGTTAGTGATCATAAGCTAATACCATATTTCCTCAAATAGTGACCAGGGCCTTGATTTGCCTCAACTGCAGGTTAGCAGGCCTTTATTTGAGGCTGGCTTGTATTAGCGACAGACCTTTATTTCAAATGTCCTTTTTGCTGTTAATACAAAATCAACACTTCCTGCAATCGTTTACATTTTAAAATGGTTTAATTAGGTTTTGTAATCACTTACAGGTATCATATACAGTATATGCATATAATATGCATAACAGCCAGATGGGATTAATAAAAGGTTGACAAAGCAAAGTAGATCAGAATTCATTATAGGGGTGCACGATATTGATCAAATGTGATATTGCGATATTGATCATTAAAATTGCAATATCGGTATTAATTTTGATATTTTAAAATCACAAAGGTTATGGAAAAAGGCATTAAAATATATTCATAACATATGAAAACAACACATTTTCA